>JAAGEH010000137.1:3889474-3913009 GCA_011751065.1 Lasiurus cinereus | reverse complement strand
GAGAGAGAGAGAGAGAGAGAGAGAGAGAGAGAGAGAGAGAGAGAGAGAGAGAGAGAAACATCATGTGAGAGAGATATATTGATTGATTGCTTCCCACATGTGGTCCTGGGGCAGGGAACCTGCAACCCAGGCATGTGCCCTTGACCAGAATCGAAACCAGGACCCTTCAGTCCACAGGCCGGATGTACTATCCACTGAGTCAAACCCCCTAGGGCTGCAGAGTGATTCTTCATGGCCTTGGACTCCATTTTCTTTGGCATCTACGTGGTGGAAGATGTGCTCAAGTTCATTGCTCTGGTTCTCCAGTACTTTCCTGACTCCGGGGACCATCTGAGTAGGTGAGATCGGGGCCTGTGTGTGCATGTGTAGTAGGGTCCCCTAAACTGGCTGGGAGAGCTGAGGACAAAAAGGGACAGGGCGGGGGTTGACATTGGGAAGGCTGTTTGTGGGCTAGGGGCCTGGGCAGGAGCCTGTTATTCTCAGGCACCGCTATGCCTTCAGACCACCATGGTCATGGCTGTGCTGGCCTTCATGCTCATGCAGCTCAATGCCCACTCCTTCAATCAAAGTGTCTTCCAGATCTTCAAGCCAGCCACTGCTGCTCGTCCTTGCGCGGGGACTTCACAGGAAGAGGGACACAGGCCTGGGTTCCTAAATGTTCTGGGATCTACTCATGGGATGGGAGAGAAGGAGGCTGCAGACTTTGGCCAGTTTCTGATAAGTCTCCTGCCATCTGGGAGGATCAATCTCTCCAGAAAGAGCTTGGGGCTGTCCCAAGTCACTAGCAAATGAGGGATCTCCTGCTTTCTGTGTTAGCTCTGGCTCCTGGCACAGATCTCCACCCCTGCTCTTCAGTCTCCCTCACATTTGCCCACAGCTTCCTAACCAGCCCCCCGGAAGTGACCGGAAGCCTAGCATAGACCCTGGAAATAGGCCCCTGGGAGCCTATCTTCTCTGGTGCCAGGCACACTTCTGATCCCAAGTCCTTCCGGAATACCATCCTCACCCTTTTCACCTGGCTCCTCCAGGACAACTGGTCCCTCATCTACCTGGACAGTGGAGCCCAGGAGAGAGAAGGCTCCAGGCTGACTGGAAAGCAGGGGTCTGGCCGGGTGGACAGACCCTACGGGCTCAGTTACCCCATTGCAAAGTGGGGCCTCTAAGAGTTGGCAAGGAATTCCCAGTTCAAGAGATTCCCTCTCTACTAGGCACCTGGTACCTTCACAGTAGCAATTTAAACCTAAACAAAATGAACACATTTGCTGTTATTTTGGCTGCAGGCATTGTAACCCCCACTCTGCCACATACATTACTTTCCAGATGAATCTTGCCTGTCAAAATTTAATTTGGCTGTTTTAATTTGCAGGCATGTATATTAAAAGACGTCTTTTTCTTCATGGATTGGCTTAATAACAGCTCGCATGTCACTCTGTAATATATTGGTTTTGAATTTAATCAATTTTGTTTTTAATGGAATTACTTTCTCTTCCTCTTTAAGAAGTTGAGATTTCTCTTTTTGCTTTTAGACACCCAGCATACTCTGCATGTACATCCATCCTGACCTGCAGAACCAGGGCCACCGATCTTCCTGTTTGAGTCCCAAGCCTTAGGTCCAGGACCTGGGCCAGGACAATTACTTTATTGATAACGGCTATTCAGCAAACATGGGCAGTTTCCCAGGCATGATGCCAAGTGTTCCGTGCACATTATCAACATTCGTTGACGTAGGACTTTCTGAAAAGCTGGCCCTCTTAAATCGAAACTACAATGAGATATCACTTCACACCCATTATGATGGCCACTGTCAAACAAAGAAACAAACAAACAGGAAATAACAAGTGGTGATGAGGGTTGTGGAGAAACTGAAATCCTTGTACACTGTTGCTAGGCATATAAAAGTGCATGTGCTATGGAAAACAGTATGGAGACTCCTTTAAAATTTTAAAAATAGAACTAATTGGGGTTGGGGGAATGAGGGGAGAGAAACCAAAGAATTTATATACTTATATGCATAGCCCATGAACACAGGCAATAGGGTAGGGAAGACTTGGGGAGGGGAGGTATGGGCTGGGAGGAGAGGGGTAAAGGGGGGAAATGGGAGAAATCTGTAATACTATCAATAATTAAAATATATTAAAAATAATAGAAGTACCATATGATCTTGCAATCCCACTTGTGGTACATATCCAATAGAATGGAGAGCAGGGTCTCGAAAAGATATTTGTACATTCGCGCTCATAGCAGCATTGTTCACAAAAGCCAAGAGCTGAAGCAACCCAATTGTCCATGGATAGATAAACAAACTGTGAGATATATATTTGCATGTATGTATATGTATATGTGTGTGTATATATATGTATATATATATATATACATATACATACACATATATAATATATGCATGTATATCCTATTTAATAAAAGAGAAACATGCAAATTCATCATGCCTCTGCTATACCCACAAGCCACGCCCACCAGCCAATCAGGAGTGACTATGCAAATTAACCCAATCAAGGTGGTTGCGGCCACAGAGCTAGACCAAGCAGGAGACTTGGATTGCCCCTGGTGAGGGAGGAAGCCAAGCTTCCCCCACCCTGGCCTGTCCTGGCCTCTGCTCAAGGCTACAAAGTTTCAATTATAGAAGATAAATAAATCCTAGATACCTGCTTCCAACCTATGCTTGGGTTGCTGGGTGGTGTGGCTGGCCTGAAAACTACCACAGGCCCCTCACCCAGGCCACCCCACACCCCAAGGGAACCCCGACCCTGATCCCAGACACCTTCAGGGCAAACCAGCTGGCCCTCACCCTGCACCAGGCCTTTTTCCTACCTAATAGAAGAGTAATATTCAAATTGACTGTCACTCCAACACACAAGACAGCTGTCCCCATGTGGTCAAAGATGGCTGTCCTCATGTGGAAACAAGATGGCTGCCACAAGATCAGCAGGGGAGGACAGTTGGGAGGGACCAGACCTGCAAGGGAGGGCAGTTGGGAACGATCAAGCCTGCAGGAAAGGGCAGCTGTGGAGGACCCAGGCCTGCAGGGGAGAGCAGTTGGGGTGACCAGGCCTGCAGGGGAGGGCAGTTGTGGGGGGGCGCCAGGCCTGCAGGACAGGGAAGTTAGGGGTGACTAGGCCTGCAGGGGAGGGCAGTTGGTGGGGGAATATACCAGCAGAGGAAAGCAGTTAGGGGAAATGAGGCTGGCAGGGGAGGGCAGTTGAGTTCATTAAAGCTGACCCACATGGCTCTGGCCTTACATTATTGTTCCGGATTAGAGCTCAAGTAAGGCAAGAACCATATCCCTTCGAAGATAATGGCCCCAGAAGGCCAGAGATGAATTTTGCCGGGAGTTGCCAGGTTTAACAAATACATCCTACAGGCCATCCAGTTCAATTTGAACTTCAGATAAAACAATGAATTTTTTTTAATGTAAGTGTGTCCAATGGAACATTTGGGACATATTGAGACTTAACAAAGTATTTACCTGAAATTCACATTGACTAGGATGTTCTAATATGGAACACCTCTGCCCTCACAGACTTTATACTCTGGTCCGGGGTAAAATAAGTGCACAAATAACCTGTAGCACAGGCCACAGGCTGAGTCTGGAGAGAGGTCCTATCCACACACAAAAGGCCCACTGAGGCAGGAGTCACTCATGTATCATTTCTTCAGGTCTTCTGCTAAAATTGGTGGAAGATAAGTAGGTGTCATGTTTGTGCTATCATTGGGGAGGTACTGCATTAGCATAGCCATGCGTAAGAATCTATTTCTTTTATCCTCTTAAGAGTTCAACAAAAGGCATCTCCCAAGAAGCCTTAATTGCTCGTCCAAGTACAATATAAAAGCAAAACAAGAACTGCAGTCTTTTCCCAAATATCTATTTATTTCCAACATCAAGTTTAGGGTATAAAACAAAGCACAACAAAATAAAGCAGACACTAATTGTATTATGCAGCTGGCACTGTATAATATTGTGCCTGAGAATATTATACCTGAATATTGTGAGCGTAATAACCACTCTGTAAGTCTAATCAAACTCTCCTCTACACTAATTTAATAGTCAATCCCCAAAACATAATTATTTCTCTTCCATGCAGTCAAAAAGAGAGAACTGAGGAGTGTTTACTGCCCTTTGATTTAACAACTTGTTTTATCTTTTATACTACTTACAAATGTATATAATTTTCCCAAGGTAAAGGCTCCATTTAAATACAAAATAATAAAAAGCATCTATATATATAAAACCCTAAGCAACCAGTCGACCATTTGACTGCTTGACCACTCTACAGTAGTTAATGACACACACTGACCACCAGGGGGCAGACACTCAATGCAGGAGCTGCCCCCTGGTGGTCAGTGCGCTCCCACAGGGGGAGCACTGCTCAGCTGACCAACGGGGCACCAGATGCCGGGCTCATGGCTGGCAAGTGGTGGCAGTGGCAGGCACAGCAGGGCCGGATGAGTGGGAGTGGTGCAACACCAGGTCTAGGCTTGGGCTCCTCCCTAGCTGCCTGCCGCTTCACGCACTTCTTCATCCCTCAGGGGACGTCAGACTGCCCATTTTGGCCTTGTCCTCACAGGCCAGGAATTGGGCCAAAACCAGCAGTCCAACATCCCCTGAGGGGTCCTGGATTTTGAGAGGGCACAGGCCAGGCTGAGGGACCCCACCAGTGCAGGAGTCCATGCATCAGGCCTCTAGTTTTTCATACAGTACAAGAAGTCACTTTTTTAAAACTACAAGCAAATCCCCTTGAGGATTTTTCAAACTAGCTTTCTCTGATTCCTTCTGTAGTCCCCCCATTTCAAAACATTTATTCTTTACCCTTTAAAAAGAAATTATGCAGCTGCTGTTTTGAAAATATTTCAAGGTCTTCTTGGGACTATACATATTATGCTCTCAAATCTTGAAATAGCTGGAGTGCTGGGATATATACCAGAATTATTTACTTCTGAAGATCATAAATTCTTTAATTTCCTCAATTTCTGCTTGTTTTCAGTTCTCAGGTCCTGGGTTTCTGAACATTAGAGTCTAAGCCATCAATTTCCTCCCTCGGTGTATCAGATTATAATACTCCCACAGCAAAGTCACTGAAAAAAGCATCTTCCATAGTAAGCCCCTGTGTTAAGTCTTTTCGATGTGGAGGCTAAGGTTCCTCTGGCCTCATTGAAAGCCCAGAAGGCCATGGAGTGGAGGCAGAGATTGGTAAGAGGGGGGTCTCCCATTAGTGCACTTTTCCTGCCATTCATGTCCTGAAAATGGTTACAATTTCTAAAGCGTCAAACAGGATGCTGCTTGTTTGTGTAATGTCGAGTAATTTAATGTTCCCAAGAGAATTTGCTCAAGAATATGCAGCTCTATGTCTCCGAGATATCTGCTGCGATCATATCCCGAGAGTGGCTGCAGAGTGGTTTGTTTATTCAATCTGTTCTCTATTGATGAACATGCAGGTTGCTCCCAAACTTGTGTTTGTTCAAATAATGTTCAGAAAATAACCTTGTGCATATGTTCTTTCAAATCTACTCAGGTGCAATTCACATTGGATTCTTAGAAGTGGGGTTGCTGGGTCAAGCTGTAAATACATTTTCATTTTTGTTTGATATTGCACTCCCTCCCCAACACACATTTTTAAAAAATATTTTTTATGGATTTCAGAGAGGAAGAGAGAGAAACAGAAACATCCATGATGGGAGAGAACCATGGATTGGCTGCCTCCTGCATGCCTCCCACTGGGGATCAAGCCCACAACCCGGTCATGTGCCCTTGACCAGAATCAAACCCAGGACCCTTCAGTCCACAGTCCGGTGCTCTATCCACTGAGCAACACCAGCTAGGGCAACACATACACATTTTTAAACACCTAAGTCTCACATAAAACTCGTAAGTATGGTTTCTGTGTACGTGTTCTTCCCCGCTATGTACTGATACCAGAGCGCCGTGGCTATGCAGGGGTGTGAGGGTGGAGTTGCCTCTGAGAATGACAGGCAGGCATGACCCTCACTGTGATGGAAACAACACTTGTCTCCAGTCCTTTTCTGTTGCTTTCTTCCTCCATCAGCATCTGCTATGTGCTAGATGCTCATGTCCCAGTGTGATGGTATTAAGAGGTAGGGCCTGAGGGAGGTTATTAGGTCAGGAGGATGGAGCCTTCATGCATGGGATTAGTGCCCTTATAAGAAACCCTACAGAGCCCTCTTTCCCTCTCTCTCTCTCTCTCTCTCTCTCTCTCTCTCTCTCTCTCTCTCTCTCTCTCTCTCTCTCTCTCTTCCTCCTTCCCTCCCTCCCTCCCTCCTCCTCCTCCTTCTGTCTCCTATGTGAGAAAACGGCCTCTGCAACCAGGAAGTGAGCCCTCCTTAAAACCTCATCATGCTGACACCCTGATCTCCATCTTCCAGCCTCAAGAACTGTGCAAAAGAAATGTCTATGGTCCTAGCCAGTTTGGCTCAGTGGATAGAGTGTCAGCCTGCAGACTGAGAGGTCCCAGGTTCAATTCCAGTCAAGGGCACATGCCTGGGTTGTGGGTTCCATTCCCAGTAGGGGGCGTGCAGGAGGCAGCTGATCCATAATTCTCTCTCATCAGTGATGTTTCTATCTCTCTCTCCCTCTCCCTTCCTCTCTGATCTCAATAAAAAATGTATCTATATAATAGAGGAATATGCAAATTAGCCAGGACATGGTAACATCATGACCAAACAGCAGGGACCTGAGGCTGCATGTCGCCTGGCTGGGGCAAGGGACCTCAGGCCATGCCCCTGTGCCATGGGGTTTGATGGGGGACCTCAGGCCCCATCCCCCCCACTCCAGCACTGGGTCAGGAGACCTCAGGCCATGCCCTCCACCTCAGCACCAAGCCAGGGGACCTCAGGCCATGCCCCCTTCCCAGCAGGGCTTGATGTGGGACCTCAGGCCCTGCCCCTCCCTTGCCCCAGTGCCAGGCCAGTGGACCTGAGATTGTGCCCCCCCCACCTAGTACGGGGCCAGGGAACCTGAGGCTGTGCCCCCCACCCAAAGGGGCTTTACAGGAGTGGGGCTAGCAAGGTCTGGGTCTCACCCAATGGGGATGAGGCCGACTGGGCCTGGCTCTCCTGCGTTTTTGAAGCATGTGGGGGTGGGGGGCGGGGACTTGATTCTAGGTCCCACAGCATGCCCCAGACTCTGACAGGAGGAAAACTCTGATAGGAGGAAGATTTTCATATACAGTTTACTAATTTTATTTCATCTCTGACATTTCTATTTTAGAGAAAGGGCAAATAGCAAAATTAAAATATTTCCTCTAATTAATTCCCTTTTAATGTGCACAAATTTTGTGCACCAGGCCAAATGTGTATGGTACTTTGTTATAGCAGCCCAAATTGACTCAGTATCACTCTCTTTAAGGTCTGTGTGAGGCCTTAAACTTTGCCCTTTCCCACCAGGGAACCCTGCTGATGCTTCATCTATCCCTTCCCTTGCTCTGGTAATCTTCATTGAGGATCAAGCCCGCAACCCGGGCCTGTGTCCTGACCGGGAATCCAACCATGACCTCCTAGTTCATAGGTTGACGCTCAACACCTGAGCCATGCTGGCTGGCTCATTCCCTTTTCTTTGCTGTCCCCACTCCCTCCCTCTTGTCTTCACCAGCCAGGGGATGACACCGTCCCAAGACACCGGAGCTAAAAGGTTCCATGTGGCACACTCCCACAAGTGGAGAAAATCATTGCGCTGAAAGGCGGCCACTTGATAACACACCTGGTATCGACTCTCTGGCCTTCTCTCCCCCAGTGAGGTAACGGCATGTACTTCCTCTGCCTCGGGCTCTGCTTCCTGGGGAAATCAGTCTAAGACATAAAAGGAGAGGGCAGTGCCAGGAGCTACAGTGTGGCTACGTCTCTCCAGCTCAGAGGAAGAAAGGAGGCAGACATCGGTAAGCAGTGACTGGGGAAGGATATATAGCCCAGGAAGGCTCCCTAAGCAGCATCAGCAATGCTTGCATATGAAAAACTGAAGGGGAAAAAACATCCCTTTTGCATAGTAAGATGCCATAGACATAGTCAACAGAAAAAAAAAAGCAGAAAAAATATTTTCAGATTATATATTGCAAAACTCAACAACTGAGGGGGGGAAATAGAAAAGTAGGGAAAATATCTAATCAGAGGGTCCCTAAAAACAAGAAAAGAATCTCAAACATGAAAAAAATGCTCAACTCCACTCATAATAAGGGAAATGCAAATTACAAGGGCACGGAAATACCTGCCACTCCTCTTTTATCAGATGGGCAAAAATTCAAGATTGGAAATGCACTCTGTTGGCAAGCTGGTGGTGAAACGAGCACTCTTATTCACCGCTGGTGTGAGTGCAAAATTCCCTCGGGAGGGAATTTGGCAATATCTAGCAAAAAGGCAACGTGGCACTTGTGCACTCTGACCCAGCAGTCACACTTTTAAGAGTCAAATGTGGCCCGGCTGGTGTGGCTCAGCGGTTGAGCATCCACCCAGAAACCAAAGGGTCCTTGGTTCAATTCCCAGTCAGGGCAGATGCTGGAATTGCGAGCTTGATCCCCAGTAGGGGGCGTGCAGGAGGCATCCAATGGATGATGTTCCTCTCTCATTGATGTTTCTCTCTCTCCCCCCCTCTCTCTCTCTTTCTTTCTCTCTTTTATCCTTCCTCTCTTTCTCTAAAAATCGGTAAAAAACGTATTTTTAAAAAAGAATCAAATGTGAATTACACCTGAACAGGTTTGAAAGACCATATACACAAGGTTATTTCTCGAACATGATTTGTGCAAACAAAAGTTGGGGAACAACCCACATGGCGATAGGCAACAGACGGATAAACCATTGTCCAGCCACACAGGGAAACTGTGCAATCCTTTAGAAAAAAAACGAATGAGGAGGGTCTCTGTATTGGTTCACTGCGACTGCCTTACCAACTTCCCACAAGCCAGGTGGCTTAAAGCAACAGAAGTGCATGCTCTCAGAGTTCTGAAAGCCAGAAGTCCAAAATCAAGGCGTCCAGGAGCCCGCTACCCCAGTACAACCGATTTGGCTAATTACATGCACACATGCAAGACAAAGAAAATTCAAAACAGACGAGAAGAAAGATTATTTATTTTTCTGTTACGTTATGTTATTTTTCCCATCACCATTTCTGTATGCCCTCTTCCAACTCTTTCCTTTCTCTCCCCCCGCCCATGCATGAAGGCTTCACTCTCCTGATCTATTCACCTCCCTCAGGCCCTACCTCTTAATACCATCACACTGGGGACACGAGCATCCAGCACATAGCAGATGCTGATGGAGGAAAAAAGCATCTCTCTCCAGGAATCCAACCGTGACCTCCTTGATCACCCCCGAAATCCCCACACTGTTGTCCATGGCCATGAGTTCTCTCTTTTCTGATCCCTCCCCTCACCCCATAACACTCCCTCACCGGAGCTGTCTGCATGCCCTCTATTTTTAAACATCAATCTTTTTAAGAGTAAAATGTCATTCCTATTGATGTTTGTTTCACATTTTAATAAACTTTACCTGGATTTTCTAACCCAAGAGCAAGTGGAAAAATTGTGAAGTCCTCCACTGTGCTGGGGAAATCTTGAGATTAAGAACTGTTTCAGCCAAGACCGGTTTGGCTCAGTGGATAGAGCATCGGCTTTCAGATTGAAAGGTCCCGGGTTTGATTCCGATTGAGGGCATGTATACCTTGCTTGCGGGCACATCTCCACTGTGGGGCGTGCAGGAGGCAGCTGATAGAAGTCTCTCTCTCATCGATGTTTCTGACTTTCTATCTCTCTCCCTTCCTCTCTGTAAAAAATCAATAAAATATATTTTTTAAAAAAAGAACTGTTTCAAAGAAAACTTATGTTGGGTCCTGGCTGGGGTGGCTCAGTTGGTTGCACATCATCCCATGCACTGAAAGGTTGCTGCTTTGATCCCTGGTTTCGAGCTCGATCTCAGGGGGGCAGTTGATCAAGGTACCAAAGTCATTGAACCGCCTGGTAGGATTTTGTTAGTTAGGGTTATATGTATGCCTTGTTCGGCATTTGAAGGGTTTGAAAGTTCAAATATATTAAATTGAGGAGCCCAGTTTAAAATTAAACACCTTTATCAATGATATGAATTGTTTAAAGTGAATTTAATCTGTTTGAATTGTGTTGACTATTAATCAGAGAACAAATGACAGTAATTGTCCTTCTCCAGCAATCACAAGATTTATAAATAGCATAACTATTCAGAAATTGATCTTAACACTTTAAGAAACGTGAAATATGGAAATTTAAAAAATGAATATTAATATAAAACGCACCCACTTATAGATGGTCTAGGAGTACCCCTAGGTTGCTAACAAGGTTAGACTGACATGCCTATTGGTATATCAACTTAGGGTGAGCTTCATTAGCCTCATCTGTAAAGTTACTAGAGCTTTTGTGAAGATTAAATGAGATATCCCTGATAACCACATCAATGATGAGGTTGGCTCAGTGGTTAGAGTGTCGACCTGCAGACTAAAGGGTCTCAGGTTTGATTCCCGTCAAGGGCATGGACCTTGGTTGCAGGCTCCATCCTGGCCCTGGTTGGGATGCATGCAGGAGGCAACCAATCAGTGTGTATCTCTCTCACCTCGATGTTTCTCTCTGTCTCTCCCTCTTCCCTCTACTCTCTCTAAAAACCAATGGGGAAAATATCCTCGGGTGAGGATTAACAAACAAAACAAGATTAAATGAGATAATGTATCTAAATCAGTCTATTTTCTACCATAAAGTTTTACTTGACAGATTATTCTATATATAAAAGCCCACAAAAATATTGATTTATAAGTGCAAGAGGAGCAAAATGCATTCTGTAATACCCTGGAGAAAGGAGCTGGTAATTCCACGAACATGAAGAAAAATATAGGTTTGAAGATTCTGGCTGCTTAGCTATGCTCCAGACATTGGACCAAATGTTTTACACACATTATTTTGTTTATGCTCTGAATATACTGGTTTGATCTGAGAAGGAGAAGCACTGTGAATAATATGTAAGAGATTTAGTCAAGGAAGTAGACCTTCCAAAGTGCTGGGGGCTTAGGGTTTATATATATACTAGAGGCCCAGTGCACAAAATTCATGCACTTGGGGGGTCTCTCTCAGCCCAGTCTGTGCCCTCTTGCAGTCCAGGAGCCCTTGAGGGATATCCAACTGATGGTTTAGGCCCGCTCCTTTAGCGCTGCTGTGGAAGTGAGAGAGGTTCCCCCACCACTGCTGCACTTGCCAGCCGTGAGCCCGGCTTATAGCTGAGCAGTGCTCCCCCTATGGGAGCACACTGACGACCAGGGGGCAGCTCCTGCTTGAATGTCTGCCCCCTGGTGGTCAGTACACATCATAGCAACCAATCGTTCCACCATTTGGTCCATTTGCACATTAGCCTCTTGTAGGAACCTTGACCCAGAACTAACCAAGGAAGGGAATTCGGAAAACCTTAATTCTAACTTACCACAGTTGAGCCAATGCTAAGCTACTGCATTTAACAATCCCCATTTCACAAAGTGGCTTCAAAGGGTAAATAACTTGCCTGGCTGGTGAGGTTCAGTGGTTGAGTGTCGACCTAGGAACCAGGAGATCACGGTTCTTTTTCCAGTCAGGGCACATGCCTGGGTCATGGGCTCGATCCCCAGTAGGGGGCATGCAGGAGGCAGCCGATCCATGATTCTCTCTCATCCTAAATGTTTCTATGTCTCTCTCCCTCTTCCTTTCACTCTGAAAGCAGTAAATAACTTGCACAAGGCACACAGATGGTGAGTGGGGGACCTGGAACATGAGCGAGGATTGTCTGGTTCCGAACCTCGGATCTTCACCACTGCCCTCCACTGCTTCGCCTTGATGTCTGGACAGCGAGTTTCAGCCCAATGGAAAGATGGCCTGTCTAGCAGGAGGGGCTCGCCCAGGTTGGAGCAAACTGCCTTGCGAAGCAGAGGGTTCCCTGTCCTAGCTGATGCTTAAACACAGGCTGCAAAGCCATCTGTCAGTCATTACCCAAGAGGGTGCTCACTGGGAGGGAGGATGGACTAGGTGGCTACTAACAGCACTCTCAACTCCCAGATTCTATGTTTCTAGAACATACAGTTCAGAGCAAGAGTGCGCGCTCATAATGTATAAGGAACATAACAGAAGGGATGGAGAAGAAGACAGAAGCACTCCAGGGTGGGCAGGAAAGAGACTTAGCCAAGCTGTGCCTGATAGTGCCAACATTCACTGCGAGAAAAATGAGCTCTTTCACACACAGGATGCCACATCATCAGCTAGATAGTGGGGACTTTTTTCCCCCCTCCTAAATTATTTGATTTCACTGAATTGATGGGCTATTTTTGTCACGTACATGGAATCTTTAAAAGTCCCGTAGAAGAACTGCAGATTCAGGCACGCTATGCACCAACTCTTCAAAGTGAGAACGCAACCAACGGAGGGCATGACAAAAAGTTTGCAACAAATACCCAAATATTTCAAAAACCTGCTTCGCAAAGAATTTTCACATTTGAAGCTTTGCCAACATAAACACATAATAACGAACCTTATGTCTTGGTAACAGTTTAAAAAAAAATCGAAGGGAAAAGGCAGCGACTCGTTCAATGTTTCTGCACCAGATGCATCCTAATGACATCTTTCCAAAGCAGATATTACAATAATCATCTTCCCCCTCAAATGCTACACAAGCTGGCGAAGCAACTATACGAGTTGGAGATCAGGAAAAATCTATACAAATATATTCGATTCCATTGATTTCTCACCAAGGAAAATCATAACTTAGTAAAGTCGATCGGTTATCATTTAAAATCTCAAACTCAAGGCTCTGCCAGCGTGGCTCAGTGGTTGAGCATTGACCTATGAACCAGGAGGTCACAGTTGGAATCCTGGTCAGGGCACATGCCGGGCTTGCAGGCTGGATCCCCAGTGTGGGGCGTGCAGGAGTTGGCATGTCAATGATTCTCTCTCATCATTGATGTTTCTATTCTCTCTCACTTTCCCTTTCTCTCTAAAATCAATTTAAAAAATTGTTTTAAAAACACTCCGAAAGGCAGATGCCACTTCTGTTCCTTATGGTACTTTTTACCTCCAATTTTCTTCTTTCTTTTAAAGAGATTACATCTGCCCTGACCAGTTTGCTTCAGTGGATAGATCATCAGTCTGCAAACTCAAGGGTCTCAGGTTTGATTCTGGTCAAGGGCATGTACCTCAGTTGCAGGATGTACAAGAGGCAGCTGATCGATGTTTCTCTCTCATCAATGTTTCTAACTCTCTATCCCTCTCCCTTCCTCTCTGTAAAAAATCAAAAAATATATTTTTAAAAAATAAAGAGATTACATCCTATTCTGAGCCTCACTTTTATTTTCTGATGTATTGCTATTTATTTCTTAGAGGAAGGGAGAAAGAGAAACATCAGTGATGAGAGAGAATCATGGATTAGCTGCCTCCTGCGTGCCCCCCACTGGGGATCTAGCCTGTAAGCCAAGCATGGGCCCTGATCGGGAATCCAACCGTGACCTCCTTGTTCATAGGTCGACGCTCAACCACTGAGCCACACTGGTCGGGCTCCACTTATGAGTTTTAAATCTTTAATTTTGCCTTGCTTCAGTCCAACAAAAGGATTTAAGTTGGAATGATATTTTGAAAAATTAAGCAAGATGATCCCAGGAAAGGGAAAATGAGGGTAGAAAAAACTCATGAAGCAAGAAGATAGTGCAGTGTAAGGATTCTGCTTTTATTTTAGGGCACAGGTGGGCCAACTACAGTCCTCTGACAAATTTCTGCCACCTGCCCCTCTTGTAGATAAGGCTTCATTGGAGCACAGCCATGGTACATCATTTACATGTTGTCAGTGACTGCTTCAGCACTAAAATAGCAGAGTTGAGTAGTGGCAAAAGAAACTGCATGGCCCAAAATCTAAAGTATGTACCCTGCCCTTGACAGGAAAAGTTTGCAATGGTGGCACTGGAGAGAACATTAAGTAATGCACTCTTCAGGAGAAACCAAGATGGCGGCATAAGTGAACACCTAAACTGCTGTCTCACACAACAATTTCAAAACTACAGCTAAAAGACAGAATGGACATCATCCAAAACCACAGGAAAGCTGGATGAGTGGAAATTCTACAGCTAGAAGGAAAGAGAGGGGCTCATGGAGACTCAGAAGAGCTGCAAAAAGCTGAGGTATGGAGACACATGCGTGGAGAGGACAGGCGGTAGAGTCCCTGGCTGGCTTCCTCTAGTGGGAGGGAGAAAAAAACTCCTGACTGCACTGAACCCCAATTCCAACTGCACTGAACCCCAGTTCTGGGCAAGACTCACGGGGGAGGAGGGGCCTGGACTGTCATGAAAAGGTAGGAGTGCATGGAAACTCAAGGAAGCTATGAAAGGCAGAGGTCTGGAGGAGCACACATCAGTGTGCGCACAGTGGGCTGATTGCTGATTGTGCTGCTGGCTTTCTCTAGCAGGAGGAAGACAGCACCTCCTGACTGTGCTGAACTCCACTTCCAACTGCACTGAACCCCAGTTTCGGGTCAGACCCTGGGGACCCAGACTCATACGGGTCCCTAGAGCGCAAGGAAACTCAGGGGAGCCTCGAAAGGCACAGATCTATAGGCATGCGAGTGCAAGTGCAGACAGAGAGAGTTGCAGTGATTACCGAGGGACACTGAGACCCAGGGGCCGCATAGGGCAGGGCTGACAGGAAGCCAAGGCTGTCTTCTCAGCCCTGAGACTCCACCCCATCCAAGCTGAGCACAGAGGCTTTAGCAATTTTGCAAGACTTGTATCATAAGGCTGACTCCAGCACTGAAGTTCTCCCAGCGTAGACATAGCTGATCCTCACTACCAAGTATCTTGGAGGTCAATTCTTCCCAATGATACCAACAACAATCAAGACTTAACTACAACAAGGCTGTACACACAGTCCACAAAGGGGTACACAAGAGAGTCCACCTGAGGTAACTAAGGAGGGGGAGCTACTGGGTTATATAGGATACCTAAAAGCTACTCTACCAACCCAGGGAAACAGTGAAAATGTGGAGACAAAGGAACGGATCACAAATGAAAGAAATGGAGAAAAACAAATGACTGGATATACAGTTCAAAACCACGATTATAAGGTTTTTTCAAGAATTTCCTAGAAAAGATGGATAAATTTAGCGAGACCCAAGAGGAGATGAAAAAGGACCAACTAGAAATTAAACATACACTGACTGAAATAAAAAATGTTATACAGAGACCTAACAGCAGACTAGAGGAATGCAAGAATCAAGTCAAAGATGTGAAATACAAAGAAGCAGAAAAGACTCCATTGGAAAAGAAAAAAGAATCCAAAAACGTGAAGATAGTGTTAGGAGCCTCTGGGACAACTTCAAGCGTACCAACATCAGAATTATGGGGGTGCCAAAAGAAGAAAGAGAGCAAGTTACTGAAGACTTATTTGAAGAAATAATGACCAAAAACTTCCCCCACCTGGTGAAAGAAATAGACTTACAAGTCTAGGAAGCACAGAGAACCCCAAACAAAAGGAATCCAAAGAGGACCACACCAAGACACATCATAATTAAAGTGCCAAGAGCAAAAGACAAAGAGAGAATATTAAAAGCAGCAAGAGAAAAATAGTTAATTACCTACAAGGGAGCACCCATACAATTGTCAGCTGATTTCTCAACAGAAACTATGCAGGCCAGATGGGAGTGGTAAGAAATATTCAAAGTGATGAATAGCAAGAACCTACAACCAAGATTACTCTACCCAGCAAAGCTATCATTCAGAATTGAAGGGCAGATAAAAAGCTTCACAGATAAGAAAAAAACTAAAGGAGTTCATCAACACCAAACCAGTATTATATGAAATGTTGAAAGATACTCTTTAGCCAAAACCAGTTTGGCTCAGTGGATAGAGCATCCGCCTGTGGACAGAAAGGTGCCAGGTTCCATTCCAGTCAAGGCATGTATCTTGGTTGCGGACATATCCTCAGTGGGGGGCGTGCAGGAGGCGACTGATTGATGTCTCTCTCATCGATGTTTCTAACTCTGTATCCCTCTCCCTTCCTCTCTGTAAAAATCAATAAAATATTTTAAAAAAGAAAGATACTCATTAAGAAGAGGAAGAAGAAAAAAGGTAAAGATAAAAATTAGGAACAACAAATACATAACTAGCAACAAGTGAATCTAAAAATCAAGTGAATAAAAAATCTGATGAACAGAATAAACTGGTGAATATAATAGAATCAGAAGCATAGAAAGAAAGTGGACTGAAAGGGGTGAGGGGGGTGCAGAGAGAGACTGGAGAAAAATCGTACACCTATGGATGAGGACAATGGGGGGAGGTAAGGGCAGAGGGTGAGGTGGGAACTGGGTGGAGGAGAGCTATGGGGGGGGAGAACAATTGTAATAATCTGAACAGTAAAGATTTATTAAATTTTAAAAAAGTAATGCACTCTTTCTCATACTTGATTTTGTTTCCAGAAATTAACTTGACCCCAGGGTTCACATTTTAACAGGCAGAAATAGGCAGCTCTTGGGTCAGTCTGTACAATGTCTTAAAGAGACAGGAGAATATAAAGCTTTCAGTAATAGAATTTGAAGGTACAAATCTACATGACGCTTTTAAGCCAAACTAATGTATGCCCTTAGCACATTTAGAACTTTTCCTTACAGCTTCGTTGGCACACTCTCTCCATGGAAACCTCACATTCTTCCCAGGGGAGAGATTGCAGTAGGTCTTCTATGCTCAGAGATAGTCTCTTTTAAATCATTCAACAGGCAAATTGGCCATCCTCAGTAGATAATCACTACCAATTTACAATCCACAGAACCCACCAGAGCTCTTAAACTCTATGAACCTAGCAGTACTTGAACTTTCTGAAAAACGCAAGGTAATTACAGAAGCCTGTCCTTTTGCTTTCACTTGGTTGTATACATGAAAGATTTTCTTAAATACCAAATTTTTAAAGAACATGTGATAATGAGAAATTATGTAGTTCCATGAGAAATTATTTTGAGTGTGTTTTCATATGCAAAATAAACCCAAAAGATGAAAGGTAACATTCCATTTCCTTGCGAACCTTGAAGTTCTGTTCTCATGTCCATCAAAAAAAATATATTTTTGAAATTTTATGCTTAAAAAGTTTTCAAGCAGTCTGGCCAACGTGGCTCAGTGGTTGAGCATTGATCTATGGACCAGGAGGTCACGGCTCAATTCCTGGTCAGGGTATAAGCCCAGTTTGTGGGCTGGATCCTCTGTGTGGGGCATGCAGGAGGCAGCCAATCCATGATTCCCTCTCATCGTTAATGTTTCTATCTCTCTCCCTCTCCCTTCCTCTTTGACATCAATAAAAATATTTTTTTAAAAAAAGAGAAATGTCTACCACTCTTAGGGTTGGAAAGACACAGGGTTACCAGACCCTAGCAGCTGAATCAATGCGGCAGTAATAGAGCCATGATGGTGGTGAAGGGGCAGGTTTCATATGTTTCTTCTATTTAACTTCTATTTCTTTGTTCAAACATCTTCCTGACTCATAAAAATCCTTTGCTTCCTTTCTCATTAATAATTTGGTTTGGTAAATTTGTCTACATCTCTGGCTATCAATGTTTTCATTTAACCCTCTTGATTGAATGGTTGTTGAGCTGCATAATGACTTCCTTTGACTAGCATGAGGCTAGGAACTAGAATGGTCCCATAAATTCAGAGCCTGGCTTCTGGGCAATAGAAAATGTCCAGGAAATGAAAAGTTAACATACACATCCTTCCCAGTCTCTATTGCCTGACAGAAACAAAGGCAAACTATTTGGAGGCTTACATCCCAAGACTGAGAAGCACAAGATTACACAGATAAAGCTCCACTGACATTGAGCTTAAACTTCAAATTATAAAACAGAAGAGAAAAAGATTTCATTATGAGTACAAGTGGGCACATAAATAGCAGCTCTATATTCCCAAAGTACTTCAGATCCTAGAATAACCTAATGCAAAGGATAAAAGAAGTATGTTTTAAATGATTAAAGACATAAAGCAAGCACTGTAATCCTTAAGAACAAGTCATCACTGAAAAAAAAAATCAGATTTTGAACCAAACTAATCTCCTAGAAACTAAACATATAATTATTGAAATTTGCAACTCAGTGGACTTTTAAATCAGATTTAACAATGCTGAAAAGAATGACTGAACTCTCTGGAGATTATATCTAAAGAATTTACTCAAAATGCAACACAGCAAGATAAAAAGATGGAATATATGAATTACAGAGTATATGAAAAAGAGATTATAAGATATCAAGGATAGAATTAGATAGTCAAATATATCTCTAGCAGGAACTCACCAAGGACAGAATAGAAATATTGTGGGGATGGTGAGATTATGGAGAATCTATATTTTAAGACATGATGGCTGACAAAATTTTCTCTGTATTCATTAAAGTCATAAATCTTAGTTTTAAGAAGCACATCCATGCTAAAAGGGAGAAATAAAAATAAACCCAAACCTAGATACATTGCAAAGAAACATCAAAATACCAAAATTATATAGATCTTAAAAGCCATCAGGGAAAAAAAAATAACTGGGCATCCTAAAAATAACAACAATTAAGCTGAGAAGAGATATTACAACAGCATGTTAGAGGCCAGAAGATAATGGAATAGCATCTTACAGGGCTAAGAGACAACAGCTATCTGTTAGAATTCAACATCCAACGAAATCATTTTTTCAAGACATTTCAGACAAAGGCTGGAGAGAATGTACTACAAACAGATCCTTGCTCCAAACAAAGCAAACCAAAATGTTATCAGAGAGGAAGAGGGACATTTCATAACAATTAAAAGGTCAGTTCATCCACAAGACATACAACCTAAATGCATATGCACCAAACAGCAGAGCTTCAAAATAAAAGATAAAGCAGAAATCTAAGAAAACTTTCAGGAGAACTGGACAAATTCACAGTTATTATTCAAGATCTCAACACTCCTCTCTCAATAATTAATAAATCAAGTAGATGGAAAATCAGTAAGAATATAGAAGACCTAAATGTCAGCAACCAACTTGACATAATTGACATTTATGGAACATTCTACCCAACCACAAATTATATATTCTTTTCAAGTACACATGGAAGCATCACCAAGATTGATTATATGCTATGTCATAAAAATCTCTGTAAATTTAAATGGATTGCAATTATACAGCATCTGTCCTCTGACCACAAGGGACTAGAATTAGATATCAGTAATAGAAAGATAACTTTAAAACTTTCCCCTATATTTGAACATTAAACATCATACTTTAAAGAAACCCACAGGTCAAAGAAGAAAGCAAAAGGAAATTCAAAGTGAATAAAAATAAAGTATAAAAAGTGTTGTGGGGTTATGTTAAGGCATGGCTTAGAAAAAAAGAAAAGGTTTACAATTTTAAGTTTCCACTATGAAAAGCTAGAAGAAAAAAAAAAAGAGCAAACTAAATCCAAACAAAAGAAAGGGAAATGATAAAGATAAGAACAGGGGTTGCTGACCATCAATAAATAACTGGAAATCACAATGCTAAAAAAAACACAATTTACAAGCAGCAACACAAAATGAAATATGTAAGGACAATGTTAACAAAATGTGCCAAACCCCTGCACTTCAAACGAGAAAACATGGTTGTAAGAACTTAAAGAAGACAGAGAAACAGAGAAAGATAAAATGATTATGGTTTGGAACACTCAACATTGTTAAGGTGTAATTGTCCCAAAATGGGTCTAGTGATTTAATACAATCTCAATAAAAACCCCAGCAGACTCTTTAATAGAAACTGAGAAACAATTATAACATGTATATGGCAATGCAAAAGGACTGAGAACATCCAAAGCATTTTTGGAAAACAGGAATAAACTGGAAGTTCTTACAAGACTTGTAATAAAGCTAGTCATCAAAACAGCATGCTATTGGCCTAAGGGCAGGCGTGTAGATTAATGAGACAGACTCGGAAGTCCCGAAATAGGCCCATACATATATGCTCAAGTGATCTTTGAAAAAGATGACAAAGTAAAGCTGGAACCGTTAGTTATCCATATTTTAAAAAATAGATCTTAGTGCCACTACACATATAAGGATTAACTCTAAATGGATGCTGTCTCTTCATGTAAAAGTGAAACTGTAAAACTTAGAGAATAAAAAAGAGGGTCTTTGTGTACGCTGGGATAGTCAAAGATGCCTTAGTATTTGTGTAGGATGGAGTAGTAAAAGAAGCACTAAGCAAAAAGGAAAAATGTTGGTAAGTTGGATTTCATCAATATTAAAAACTGCTCTTTGAAATACATCTCTAAGAAGAGAAAAAGGCAAGCCACAGACGTGGGGAAAATATTCACAATTCAAATATCTGACAAAGGACTCTTATTCAGAATATATAAAGAACTCTTACAACTCAATTAGAAGAAGAAAAACAAACCACATTTTAAAAGGAGAAAATATTTGAATACGCCAGGAATTCCACTCTTAGGCATTTGTACAAGAGAAGAGATATGTTCAGACCAATGCCTTGCACTTGAATGAACGTAGCAGGTCTATTCATACCAGCCAAATAACAAAAACAACTCAGACATTCACCAATGGGAATGGATCAGCAACTCGTGATATAACCGTGCCATGGAATATGACTCAGTAAAAAGAATGAATGACTGGTACATGCAACAATATAGGTGAATCTCAACATTCTTAGGCTGGGCGAAAATAACCAGACACAAGCCAATACAATTCTGTATGCTTCCATTTATATAAAATCCTAGAACTGTCAAGTCTACTCTATATTGACAGAAAACAGTTCAATGATTGCCTCGAGCTGAGGGTTAGGGGGGGAATTAACTACAAAGAAGCAGGAGGGAACTTTTTTGGTGGGGAAGATGGATATATTCTATATCCTGATTGTGCTGGTGATTACTGGTTCCAGTAATAATCGTCAAAACTCATCAAGCTGTACGATTAAAATGGGTACATGTTATTGTAAAATAAATGCTTTGTTATTTAAAAAGTTGATCTTTTTTAAAAATATTTTTTTATTGATTTCAGAGAGGTAGAGAGAGAGAGAAACATCAATGATAAGAATCATGGATTGGTAGCCTCCTGCACACCCCCTACTGGGAATTGAGCCCACAACTAGGTATGTGCCCTTGACTAGAATCTAACCCAGGACCCCTCGGTCCACAGGCTGACACTCTATCCACTGATCCAAACTGTCTAGGGAAAAAAAAAAGTTGATCTTTTTTAAAAACAAAGCATTTTGCCCCACCTCAGTGGTTGAGCATCGACCTATAAACCAGAAGGTCATGGTTTGATTCCTGGTCAGGGCACATGCCTGGGCTGTGGGCTCGAGCTCCAATAGAGGGCATGCAGGAGGTAGCCAACCAATGATTCTCTCTCATCATTGATGTTTCTCTCTCACTCCCTCTCTGAAATCAATAAAAAATATATATTTAAAAAAAAACATTTGTGGTGTGTCTGTCATTTGTCAACTAAACTGCACTTCCCTGTATTCTCTTTCTTTAATGTTTCCATTTATAGCGGCCCACAAGAGAGATTCTTTTTAAAAATGCTTATAGCAATTTTATTTATAATAGTCAAGAACTGGAAACAATCCTTACCTAACTGGTGAATGGTTAAACAAACCATGGACCAATCATATCATGAAATAAATTATTGATACATGCAAGTTGAATCTCTAGAAAACAATGCTGAGTGAGAAAAGCCAATCCCAAAAGGTAATCCTACTAGGATATAATAAAAGCCTAATATGCTAAGTGTCCGGTCATCCATTCAACCAATCAAAGCATAAAATGCTAATGATATGCTAAGGCCACTCAATCACTCACTATGATGTGCACTGACCACTAGGGGGTAGACGCTCTGACCAGTAGGTTAGCTGGCTGCTGGGGTCTGGCCAATCAGGACTGAGTGAGATGGTCCAGATACACCCTCCCCCAATCCCTCCCTGGCTGGCCACTCCCACATCCCTTCCTGGCCCCGATAGTGCACCAGTGGGGCCTCTCCGCCTGGCCTGAGCCCTCTCGCAATCTGGGACCCTCAGGGGATGTCAGACAGTTGGTTTCCACCCGATCCCAAGGGCCAGGCTGAGGGACCCCACTAGTGCACAAATTAATGCACTGGGCCTCTAGTATACTATATGATTCCATTTCTGTAACATTCTTTTCCCCCTAACATTTCTTTATACACCAAGAAATAGGTCTCAGTTTGAGGCTGGGTAATCTTCAATAACCTTCCAAGTAGCAGCAGTCAGTAGAATTTAATAGCACTTTGTTTTCAGTATATTTTATTTTTATGGTTACTTTCTATTTATTGCAAATAGTACTGGTTTACCACTTATATAAATTATACAAAGTGTTTTTTTTTAAGTATTAGGTTAAGTTGGAGGTTATGGCTTGATTCCCAGTCAGGGAACATGCCCAGGTTGTGGGCTCAATCTACAGTAGGGGGCGTGCAGGAGGCAGCTGATCAATGATTCTCTCGCATCATTGACAGTTTTCTCTACCTCTCTCCCTGCCTCTCTGAAAGCAATGAAAATATATTTTTAAAAAATAAAAGTATTAGGTTAAGGTATTTAAAGGGGAAGCATTTTCAAAAGGGAATATTAAGTCGCTAACAGTGTGGGTAGTGAAGATATGGCAGCAACATGAAAACAGTCCACAGATGGCTGAAATGCGGAGATACTGCTCTGTTATTGACTATGTAACATTCCTGAAAAGACAAACTTGTAGAAATGGAGAACAGATTAGGAGCTGCTAGGGTGGGGAGTGGGAAAGAAGTGAGTATGGACGTAAAACAGTGATATGAGTGATTCTTTGATGGATGGAAATGTTCTGTGTCTGTCAGCATCAATGCCCAGACTCTGATATTTTATTGTCGATACTATTGCAAGATGTTACTATTGGGGGAGACTGGGTAGAGAGTACAAAGGATCTCTCCATTATTTAGTACAACCGCATATTAAATGTATAATTATCTGGAAATACAGTGCTTAATTAAACATAAAAATAGAAAAGAAATACTCTAGCCTAAAAATACTTTGCCATATTGTGATGTGAGCTTCAGAATTTATCAGAGCACTTGGATTTTTTGTGAAAATATAGAAGTGGATGAAGTACAAACGGAGTTACAACACCGTACACATAGTTTCCACAGGTAGCACCAGCACCAAGGAACCTCCCCAGGCCTCTCTCTGGTCAGACACCCTCTTCATGGTGTACACACCAGAGGCAAATTTTTGTTTCCCAGGAGCCACGACAAAGGCTACAGCAAAGAGTTTTCCAGTGGCAAGGCAACTGGTCTGGATTCAGTCTACTCAAATGTAAGAACGCTGTGGAAATTGGCCGTCAGCCTTCTTCACATAAATCAAATATTTAAACACATAACGAACACTCCGCCAGTTAAGGCAATTGTTTCTTGGATGGGAGTTGACCTAATAGATTTGTTGAGGAGAAAATGTTCTAATCCAAAGGAACTAATATAGAGAGAATAGCATACTATATCTATATCTATATCTATATCTATATCTATATCTATATCTATAT
>JAAGEH010000137.1:3849591-3883743 GCA_011751065.1 Lasiurus cinereus | reverse complement strand
CAGGGTAAGTCAGACCTTGGATTAAGTGTCAGCTTATAGTCAATATTTATTTCTGGCTGCTGGTGTGTATTGCTATTTGGAAACTGGTATATTGTGTTGTTTTTTTTTAAGTAGGCATTTCTTTGTGCTCGTTTTCAGGGTCCAGAAGTTGAAAAAAGAAATTGTGCCTTCTCATCTTGTGACATCACTAAAATGTATCTGCCATGCTCCACAATTAAATCATTCAACCAAAATAAATGGAATGTCCTTAGGAAATTCTCACGTTATAATTCCAAGCTGTGTTTGCTGAATTGGGAAGTTAAATACAAATTTATTTCAGGAGGTGATAAAAGAAGTCAATGCATTTGTGCATCAAAAGTTAAGTAACCACAGCCTGGCCAGCAGGGCGCAGTGGTTGATCCTCAACCTATAAACCAGGAGGTCAAAGTTTGGTTCTGGATTAAGGCATATGCCCAGGTTATTTGGCTCCATCGCCAGTAGGGGGTGTGCAGGAGGCAGGTGATCCATGATTCTCTCTCATCATTGATATTTCTAGCTCTCTGTTCCTCTCCCTTCTTCTCTAAAATCAATAAAAACATATCTTTTAAAAAGTTAAGTAACTACAAGTGACATTAGTGCATGTCAAAAGGTGCCAAATGAGTAATATGAGCAGTAAAGGCTGTGTATTCAGAGGCAGAAGTAGGGAAACTGCCAAAGAATTCTGGGTAAATGGGACAGCAGAGTCATCAGAGGGACTGGCTGGAACAAACTTTTCTGGAATAGAATGAAGGCGGGGAAGTTGGACATTTATCTTGATAGCACATCCCACTGAAATAATATCATAAAGAGTTCTCCATTTTCTCCCTCAATTATAATTACCCTCAATTATTGTTTTCCATTAAGCTCCATTTTCAGTTTTTGTTCTTAATCTTAAGTCTTAAAATATGAATATACACGCTGCCCAGGAGGGACATGCACAGTGGGCCTTGCTTTCCCAATAAGGACAGCAGAACAGGTGGCGACAAGCCATCTTGGTTGATATTGATAATGTTTCAAATATTTTGTTTTACTTTACATGGGCTTCTTTCCCTGCCTCTTCTTCATCCAATGGGCTCATGCCTCTGTCAGCAGCCCTAAAACACTTTACTAGATGTTTGTAATATCTCTTTCTTAATCCCTTCCCCTTTTTCACCCAGCCCCCCATTAGGTAGGAAGTTAGACATGAGTGACTGGTGGGATTCTAAGCAGGGGTCATATCAACATTGCCTTCAGATCCCCTGACCTTTCCTCCTTAGAGATAACATCCAGGCCTCAGTTGTATTTCAGCTCCAGGCCCAAAAAAGCAGTAAAACCAGACCAGTGACACCATGGCTGCCTCAGGACCAGCTACACTGACTAATGACCCCCTGGCACTGACCAATCAGTGGAGACCATGACCCTGAAAAAGCACACCTGTGAAGCTGATGAGTAGTCTATTAAGACATTCTCCTGAGACATCCCTAAGATTTCCACCTGTAAGAGAGAGATAAATACGCTCAGGACAAAGGACCCAGGGCATGCTCTCCCTCCAAGCAGCATGCCTGCGCCATCTCCCCCACAGGCACAAATCCCCCAAATTCCGTGAGACTGGCAACCAGGGGAGCAATGGGCACTGGCAGCTCGTCCACTTTTCTCTGACTCTCCACTAAGCTAAAGCAGCCTGGCTACCTGGGCCATTCTCATTCATATTCTCTCTCTCTCTCTCTCTCTCTCTCTCTCTCTCTCTCTCTCTCTCTTTTCCGACTGGCCCACTCATCATTTGGAGTATATCTTCAATAAACCTCATTTTGATTTCCTGGTAACCCAATTGGTAACATCTCCAACCCTCCTCCCCTCTGGCAACCATTAGTCTGTTCTCTACATCTATGAGTGTGTTGCTGTTTTGTTTGTTCATTTATTTTGTTCATTAGATTCCACAAATAAAAGAAATCGTATGGTATTTGTCTTTCTCTCACTGGCATTTCACTTAGGATAATACCCTTTAGATCCATCCATGCTGTCTTAAATGGTAAGATTTCATTCCTTTTGTGGCTGAGTAATATTCCATTGTATATATGTACCACATCTTCTTTATCCACTTGTCTATTGATGGGCACTTGGGTTGCTTCCATATCTTGGCTACATGCAATAGGATATTATTCACCCATGAAGAGGAAGAAGGACTGATACCTGCTACAACATGGATAACCCTTGAAAACATTATGCTGAAAGAAGCCAGTCACAAAGGACCATATATTGTACTAGAGGCACAGTGCATGAAATCGTGCATAGGGTTGGGGCTGTCCCTCAGCCCAGCCTGCACCCTCTCCAATCTGGGACCCCTCAAGGGATGTCCGACTGCCCGTTTAGGCCCGATTCTGGTAGGATCAGGCCTCCATTACCAGGGGCAACCCAAGCTTCCTGCTTGCTCCAGCTCTGTGGCCACCACCATCTTGGTTGGGTTTATTTGCATACTTGCTCCTGATTGGCTGGTGGGCATGGCTTGTGGGCATAGCAGAGGTATAGTCAATTTGATGTTTCTCTTTTATTAGATAGGATGTCCAGAATAGGCAAATACATAGAGACAGAAAGTAGATTTGTGATTCCCTAAGGCTATGGGGAGAAGAAAAGTTGGGAGTAATGAGGGGTGACTGCTAAAAGGACTTTCTGTTTGAGGCAATAAAAATATTCTGAAATTAGATTGTAGTAATGGTTGTACACTGTGAATATACTCAAAATCATTGGTGTGTACACTCCAGATGGGTTAATTATATGTGATGTGATTTATATCTGGATAAAACTCTTGTAACAATCAAACAATGAGATTTTTTTAAAATCCTTTCTTGCTCTGTATTTTGGCTCTTGGTAGTCTCATCCTCCTGCTGATGATCATGTAATGACTGTTATTTTAGGCCACATGTCTTCTCTATAATTTCCCTGCATCACACAGTTTGGATACTAGGCACTTCTGGAACTTTTCTTGTTAACTTGTCTCAAAGCTTGACTTCTCTTCTGCATCAAATAATTAAAAGGAAACAACTGTGCTTTTATAAATCCTCTTGATTGCCCAGCCAGCGTGGCCCAGTGCTTGGGCCTCAACCTATGAACCAGGTGGTCATGGTTTGATTCCCGATCAGAGCACATGCCCAGGTTGGGGCTCAATCCTCAGTAGGGGGTGTGCAGAAGGCACCTGACCCATGATTCTCTCATCACTGATGTTTCTATCTTTCTCCCTCTCTCCCTTCCTCTCTGAAACCAACAAAAATAAATAAATAAATCCTCTATATGTGTGGAAATTGAAATTGGTTTCTTACCAAATGTGATATCAGAAAAATGACATCATTTTTACACCTGAAAATCCAATGCTTCTAATGTAAGCTGAGATAAAATGATAAGATTGTATGTGTGTTTTTCAAACAAACCCACTATAATGTACACTTCTAAGAAGTTCTAACACCTTCTATGTAGTCTTTTTACAAGGCTTTGTGTTAATGCCAAGACTGATGAAGTCATTGCTCAGACATTTTTGAAATCTTTCATTAGATTTGGCTTCAAACCGTGATATGTGATTTTTTAAAATATATCCTGAATTACAATACATTTCTGTCCTTTATGGCAATTTAATTATTAGAAATAGTAAAAAACAAACAAACAAACAAACAAACACCAGTGCTTCATAAGCAGGTCAAAAGACCAATCTGGAGCATATTTTTAATGTAAAAAATGAATATGGCTCTAGAGAAATGAAACTTTTCTTTCCAGGGTTACTCAAACCAAATCTGAAATCACTTAAAAAATATGAGTTAAAAAAATAGTTTGGGTAGTAAGAGTATTATTGGCATGAGCCTCTGGCTTCTCACCAGACGCAATGTCAGGGACTTTACACAGATTATTCCCATGAATCCTTTCAATAGTGCTGCACAGTCAAAATTAGCCCCATTTTACTGATAAGGTCAGAGAAGCTAGACAACACGCCTAAGTAAACCCACCTGTCTCGAGGCACGACTGGTCCTCAGATCTCCAACCGGCTGATTGGCCATGGAACCAATCTACACTCATAAAAGAGAAAGATGCAAATTGACCATATCTTCACGATGCCCACCAGCCAATCAGGAGTGAGTATGCAAATTCACCCAACAAAGATGGCAGGTTAATTTTCATATGCAGGTGCAAGTGGGCAGGGGTAAGGTGGGGCAGGATGCTTGCATCATCGCCATGGCAATGATGCAGGTGTTCTGTACTGCCCCAGCAGCTCTAGGCCTCTGGGCAGCATGTGAAGACAGAAAGGCGGCTCTGGGCCAGAGGAAAGGTGCTGCCAGCAGCCAGGGGAAGGAAGGCCCATTCTTGTACAAATCTTCATTCTTTCGGCCTCTAGTCATGTTATAAATGCTCCCATCTTAGTTTTTTTAAATATATTTTTATTGATTTCAAAGAGGAAGGGAGAGGGGGAGAGAGAAACAGCAATGATGAGAATCATTGATTGATTGCATGTATGCCTCCAACTGTAGATCGAGCCCACAACCCAAGCATCTGCCCTTGACCAGAATCAAACCCAGGACCCTTCAGTTCACAGAATGACACTCTATCCACTGAGCCAAACCAGCAAGCGTTCATCTAATGTTCTATAGTTTTTATTTCCCCAATTCTACCTGCTGTGTGAATGGCCAAGCTTAAAATTGGGCCACGTCTTCCTCAAAGACCCAGGGCCTCTCTGCTCTTCCAAGCTTCTTATCTCGTTTCAGATATATAACTGCATCTTACATTTAACCTGGTAAAAGCTGAGTGTGACATCTTCCTCTTATAATAACACCAAGATCTTCTCCTTTACCCTGTGTCAAAACTATCACAAAACTCAGCGTCAGTGGGCCCCAAATGAAGGAGGGCTGGCCAGGTTCCTCTGGGAACTGCTTGGACCATCCATTGCTGTGCTGTTCAGCTCATGAAATCCGAAAGCACAGCCTAAGGCATTCGGAGGATGATATTAAAACCTGTAATAAAATTTAAAGTATGGTGATAGCTAGGGGAACTGTCCATCCCTGGGATGAACGTATTAGTGTAAATGAATTAAGAGTTAGAAATTAATGAGGTCTATTAATTGAGTTGATTCCTATAATCTGGTACAATTCAAATAGCATCTTTTTATTGGCTTATGCACTGCCTGAATGAACACAGCTAGAATCTTTGGGAAGCAGGTTTGACATAAAAAAGAAGGAATGCTTGGAATCCTTTATGAGGGCCTCACTAAAGATAGCTTAATGGCCACTTGGCGTTAGAGCTGTGGGTTCCTGGAAATAGTAAGAGTAATAATAATATAGAACACTTACATAGTACTACCTATGTGCCCTGTACTGTTCTAAGTTGACTTAATTCATTATCATCATCCCTACTTCACAGGTGAAGTGATCAAGGCACAGGTATGTTAAGCAACTTGCCCAGGATCACACAGCCAGTAAGTAGTGAAACCAAAATTTCATTGTGCTCTAAATCATCACATTATCCAGCTTCTCTTCATCTTCTCCTGCCTCTTGTGTGAAGTGGTTTGGCAGAGAGGACAGGGCTGGCAGCAAAAGACAGTCTCCTTTCCATGAACCAGAGAGATGTTTCCCAACCATCTATCTGGAAAAATAAAAGCGTAAATCTTTGCCCTGGCCAGTGTGGCTCAGTTGGTTGAGCGTCATTTCCCTGCACAGAAATGTCATTAGTTTGATTCCCAGTCAGGACACATGCCCTGATTGCAGGTTCCATCCCTGGTCAGGGTGTATGCTGGAGGCAATTGATCTATGTTTCTCTCTCACAATGATGTTTTTCTCTCTCTCCCTCTTCCTTCTTCTGTCTCTAAAATTAATAAAAATAAAAAAGTGTAAATCTTCACACACAAATGATTGGACTGATTTGCCTTCTAATGAGAAAAAAACTTAAGCCTCCCCCCCCCACACACACACACTTGCTAATTGATTCCTTTAGTGGTAGATTGCATTATTGTTCGCATCTCATCCTCTCTCCCTATCTCCAAACCACATACTGTGTAACTTTGGGAGTCCTCTCACTAGAAATGGAACCTATTTGTCCACTTGAATTCAGTCTCAGCCAAGTGACTCACTTTGGCCGAAGTAATGGAGATGTCCATCAATAGAAAATTGGTGAAATAAAGGTTTGTATATCCATCCAATGAAATAGCATACAGATGTCAAAATCAGCCTGGTAGGAGAGAAACTTTCTATGTTCTGGTTGGGAAAGAGCTCTAAAATAGATTCAGTGAAAAAAATGCAACCATTTCTATATGCCAAATAGTTATACTATCCTATCTGTGGTATAGAAGGAAGGAGACTAAACGTCTACATGCATATTTGTTTGTATGTCCACATATCAATAGATAGATTAGATAGATAGATAGATAGATAGATAGATAGATAGATAGATAGATATAAAAGGCTAATAAGCAAAGTGTCCCCTCAGGAATTCGATTGGGAGACCAGGAGTTCGATTGCTTGCTATGATGCGTGCTGACCATCAGGGGGTGGTGCAGAACATGGCAGGGAATCAGCAGCAGTGGGGCACTGAGGAAGAGAGGGAAGGAGGAGACAGGGTGGGAGAGAGGGGATTGCATGGTGGTGGTAAAATGTCAGTGCATGGGCAGGTGGCGAGGGAAGAAGGAGGTGGGGAGGTGGGGAATCTGATTGGCTCTGATCACTGGCCAGGCCTATGGAGCCTCAGTGTGCATGAATTTCATGCACCGGGCCTCTAGTAAGCTAATAACAGTAGTGAGAAGAGATACCTTGATAGGTGGGGGACAGGGATTTGTAAAAGGCTTTCCCTGGGTATTCTTTGGTACTTCCAGGTTTTTGAACCACATGAATGTCTTACTTATCCAAAAACCAAATTTAAAAAGGACCAGACTGAAGAGAAAATGGTAACAACCAATAAAAAGAGATTGTTTCTTATTTCCTGTTTCACTAATGCTTCCCGGGTTCCCCACGGGATCAGGCTGAGCCTGGGGCTGTGCCGGAAACTGCACACTCACTCGGTTCCTTCCCCTTCCATGCCCTACTTTCCCACACCCTTACTGTTTTTCCCAGGAGGACTTCCTTAGGAAATCCTTTGTATATGAATCTGTTTCTCGGGGTCCTTTTCTGGAAGACATGACCCAAATCATCCGGTTTCTTAGATGTGAAATGGCTTTCACATGACACCAACATTTGAATTTTCCTAACAGATGGAGTTGAGAAACTGGGGCATCATTATTATACATCGCAACCCCACTTTTCCCACATTACGACGACTCCAGATTATACTTCATTATGCAATTATTTTATTATGTACCATCATTTTAATGCCTTGCTTCTATGGGCAAATGGGCTTTCCCACACACCTAATCCCATTACTAATTTAGTTCACATGGAAGTCCTGTCCCTGGGGTCTGGTATTCTAAAAGACTGAATAAATGGCATTTACAGTTTTCAAGTAGACCAACACAGACAACAAAAGTTGTCTGCTAACCTCCTGAAGCATGAGATCTGATTATGTCATTAAAACTCAAGGTAAAATGCAGCTATTTCAGTGACTGCATATTTGCATTTTCCCCAAGAAAAGCTCATTTTTTCCCCAAATATAACACATTTTTGCTCTTACAAAAGGGACCATTTTCTGTCCTAGCCAGTTTGGCTAAGTGGACCGAAGGGTCCCAGGTTGGATTCCAGTCAAGGGCACATGCCTGGGTTTCAGGCTTGATCCCCATTAGGGGGGCGTGCAGGAGGCAGCCAATCAATGATTCTCTCTCATCATAGATGCTTCTATCTCTTTGTCCCCCTCCCTTCCTCTCTGAAATCAGTAACAATATATTTAAAAAACAGAAACAAAAGGACCGTTTTCCTGAGCAAAATTTTCTCTTCCCCCCTTCTGCATAAGCATTGCCTTAGTTGCCACAATTTGGTTAAATGTTTGATCATTTTAAGAAGCATTGGAAATCGCAGTGCAGCCAACGTCAGAGAGAACATGTTTGCTTTTTATAGCTTCTGATCTGAGACAAGAGGGATTAACACATAGATTACAGGTCAGCAGACCACAGCCCACAGGCCTGGTCTGCTGCCTGTTTTTGTACTCACCTCCTCAACCCATCTCCATGAACTAAGAAATCATTTTTTACATTTTTAAGTCACCCCCCCAAAAAAATAATATTTTGTGACTCACAAAAATTATGTAAAATTCATATGTTAGTGTCCATAAATAACTTTTTATTGGAACACGGCCTCAGTTGTTTATATACCGTCTACGGTAGCTTTTAGTTGAGTTGTTGTGCTAGAGATAACTGTCCTTGACCATGCCTTCTGTGGTAAACCCATTCTGTGAGTTCATCCAATTGAAAAGAAAAGAGAAAAGAAATGCGGAATCTCAGACCTCACTGACACCTACTTTCACGAAATTCCCTATGGTATTCTTTTGTACATTAAATTCTGAGAAGCATCAGTGAAACAGGAAATAAGAACAGGGAATAAAGACCTCAAGCTCTCCCCTCCCTCAACCACCCCTCTTCTGTCCAGGCTGGAACATGTGGACATGACTTTTACTGATCCAGCCAAAGGACCTCTTTCCACAAAATAAAGCAAAATTCCAACCTCTCATTATTCAGTTGGCACCATTGACATAGTAGATGTAACTGAGAAAAAATTTATATTCCAGCCACTTATGTATAGAAATCACTTTAAAAACAGAATATTAACGTTCTTCTTATCCATTTGCTTCTACTGATACATAGTCTTCCTTAGTAAGGGACTTGGTCTTATTCATCCCTCACTCCTCAGAACTGTGCCTGGTACAAATAAGGTGCTTGATCAATATTTGTAAATGGATGTAAATAGACTATAGCCATTTTTACAGACCCATGAAAATACCGTAGAATATATAGACATAGGCGTCAGGCAGAAAATGTCTCCTGCTCATTTATGTATATCTTGCCGGTCAAGTAAGTCAATTTCTAGTTAAGGTCTATTCAAATCCCACTGATTATAATAGTAGGGGTTTTTGGAAGAGAAAGGTGGTAATGGAAGGTTGAAATAGAAATACATAATTTGATTCCTGTTCTATTCTTAGAAGATTTAAGGTAGGGTGCATTATAACAGCATCTAAACTGCAGGATGAAGATAAACCTCTAAAACCACATTAAAACATGTATGATTTCGACTGTTTTTTCATAACAACAATGGGAGCCAGGTTGCATGATCTTCTTTGAAGCAGCCAGTATGTATTAAAGCAGAGAAAATTATTGCAATGATTGATTTTAATTTAGCGCAATTCTGTATTTAATAAATGAAAATTTCTCTTAAAAGGAATCTAAAATATCTTGGAGAGGTTGTCAAGGGAGGAGAGAGCTCAGCTTCATAGGGAAAAAAAGATAGAATGATGGAGAATTCTGAAGCGTTTTTAAATTGACTAATTCATTAGAAGAGCCTTTGTCAGCTTATTACAAGTTCTTCATTATAGCAGGTCTTCCAAAGAGCTTAAAAAGCTTTTTAGTGCAAAATGAATAGTACATCTTGCTTTGATGTTTTCTAAATATCTGACTTTTTAAAAATAGAATAGATATTTTAAAAAAAACATACATACTTCTGGGTTTCCCAGTGATTTAAATGTTATTTTGTATGATTCAGATAATTCAGCAATTTGTTGCTATTTCGTTTTGTTCCATAAAATTTTATCTCGTACACAAAATATTTGTATTAGTGTGTGCCAACAGGCTTTATTGACTTCTAACATACTCCAAGTTTATTTTTTCAGTCTTTATTGTGGAAAGTATTATATATGTCCTCTTTTTCCTACATTGACCTCTTCTAGCCTGCCCCGGACCCCCACACCAGGCCTTTACCACTCTACTGTCTGTGTCCATGGGCTACGCATGCATGCATACAAGTTCACTGGTTGATCTCTTCCCACCCACCCACCTCCCCTGCCTTCCCTCTGAGGCTCGACAGTCTGTTCCATGCTTTTCAGACTCCAAGTTTAAAATGCAGTCAATCCTTCTGTGATATTAGCACCCATCACAACTCCCTCCTTCTTTGACAGGACCACCGTTCAGTGTCAAAGAACGTGAAAACAAGATCTTTTTCCTCATTGCCTTGTTGCTATTGGGTCAACTCCTCACGTGTGTGATGCACTTAAGGCTATTAGAAACAAGTCTTGGTGTAAACCTTGCATCTTCTTCTTTAAAAAGTTTCAATTCATATGCGCCAAAATGATATACCGTATTTTCCGGCATATAAGACGACCCCCAACTTTTCCAGTTAAATATAGAGTTTGGGATATACTCGCCCTATAAGACAACACCCAGCGTATAACATGACCCCAGACTTCTGAGAAGATTTTCCTGTGTTAAAAAGTCATCTTATACACCGGAAAATATGGTACACCTCCATCTTGTCACAGTTAAGAAAAATCATACAATACTTGGAGCCATGCTAATATCTATGGAGAAGACTTATCTAGGATTACCTAGGGGAAATATTCCTTGCTTGTTCACTTCTATCATAGATTAAGGGTTGAAGATTACATTAAACTACATGAAAACGTATAGAATTTTGTCCAATAGAGATGCAAATAATTTCTGTTCAGTAGGAAAGATAAACCCAAAGGTTGTAGGTTTTTGGTTCTATAGAAAAGTTTTGTATTTTACCCAGCCATTTTATTCTAACATTCCTTCACTAAATACTATATATACCAAACTCCTCACATGATCTTCAAACCAGTCTTAATATCCTTCTAGTTCCCACATTAATTAATGAACTGAATAAAATCCTTGGCATATGTTCCTTTGATATGTGTATGAGTCAGGATTTTACCATTTGTGGAAATTATGCCCTAGTGTAGCTTCAGCTTTCAAACCCCCACCTACAGGCAAGTAGGTTCTGGACCAACCCTATGGAAAATAATGCAAATTGGAGAGAAATTCAATGTGAAAAACAAAATGAAAAATTACTGAGGTAATGGAAAAATTACCTTCAATCTTCAAAGAGAAAACAAATAAATCAGTCACCATAGAAACCAATGTGGTAGTGACTTATATTCAGCACCTATTCTGTTTCCTTTGTTAGGAAAAGGGACAGACTAGGTTCAAGCAGTAGAGAAGGGTGAAGTGATGCCTTTTTTATAAACTAGAGTGATTTGATTCTCAGGTTTGGTTACAGAACTTTTCTCATTGAAATCCCTGAGATCCTGTAGCTGATATACTGAGAGTACTTCATTTCCTTTTTGTTCATTAAAAAAAAAAGTTGTCATCATTCAATTTCCTGAGTTACAACCCTTATCTTGTTGCCTATCCCCATTTTCAAAGGTCACCTGATTCATATTTCAGTCTTAAGCAGGCATTTGGTTATTGCCTACCTGTGCCAGTGAAATGGTGATAAGATACGTTCCCTGCCCTCAAGGAAGTCGTGGTCTCAGAGAGAGAGAAAGGGCAACAAAGGAGCAGAGGGGACACAGGTCAGTCAAGGACAGAGGGACAGTCTGGAGGGATCTGCTAAGATTTGTCTACAACCAAGAGTACTTAAGTCTGAAGTGAGAAACAAGGGTAAGGGGTTTGACCTTAAGGAGAGTTCCACCCTAAGAAAGTAAGACAGTGGATTGGCCCTAGCTGGTTTAGCTCAGCAGATAGAGTATTAGCCTGTGGATTGAAGGGTCCTGGGTTCGATTCTGGTCAAGGGCACATGCCTGGGTTGTGGGCTTGACCCCCATTAGGAGGTATGCAGAAGGCAGCCGATCAATGATTCTCTTATCATTGATGTTTCTGTCTCTCTCTCTCCCTTCCTCTCTGAAATCAATTAAAAAAAGAAAAAGACAGTGGGTTGAAGTCTGCTAGCCCAGTGGTCGGCAAACTCATTAGTCAACAGAGCCAAATATCAACAGTACAACGATTGAAATTTCTTTTGAGAGCCAAATACTTTAAACTTAAACTTCTTCTAATACCACTTCTTCAAAAACACATTTGTGTTAATTATTTCAATTAGTGAAGAGCATTAACACACTTTTTTATTGTCTAAAGTCTGACACATGTCTCCTTTTTGCCCAATTGACACCCCTCCCAGCCATTCCCATCCCAGGCAAGCCCCCACCGCCTCGGTGTCTGTGTCCATTGGTCATGCTAACGAAGTGTCCTATGTGCTACACTTTGGCCTTCTCTTCACCTTGGGGACTGGAGTGGGAGGGTGGCAGGGTGCGGGGGGTGGGGAAGAGAGAATCAACACCAGAGGACCTGCAAGTAGCACAGCAGCTTTGGAGAGGAGACAAGAGTCAGGCCTGTGACATGAAGGGAACTGAAAGCCTGGCATTGAGTCTGAAGCAGGAAACATCCCCTTGGCACACAGATAATGTGAGCCCACATATGCTTGGCATTTACATCAATGAGCTTGCCTCTCTGTCATGCCCACCCCTCAGGCTGCCCCTGGATGACTTCCTCCTACTATTGCCTTGAGGTTCATTTGAACAGAGATTTGCTCATTTGTTCTGATGTAAAAAGAATACCAGTTAGGAAATAAGAAAAGCACAAAATAAAAATCACCCATAATACCTCTTCACAGAGGTACACTCGGTATCCTGGCATAGTCTTCTTTCCATGGGGATTTTTTTTACATACTTGTTAGTTTTCCAGGGTTGCCAAAACAAATGACCAAAAACTAGACAACAGAAATATATTACATTATCGTTCTTGAGGCTAAAAGTCCAAGATTAAGGTGCCAAGAGAGTTGGTTCCTTCGGAGGGCCGTGAGGGAAGGATCTAGCTGAGCCTCTCTCCTTGGCTTGTAGCTAGCCTTCTCCTCCCTGTTTCTTTACATCATCTTCTCTCTATGGAGGACTGTGTCTGTGCCCAAATTTGCCCTTTTTATAAAGACACCAGTCATATTGGATTAGGGATCGCCCTAATGACTTCATTTTTTTAAATTAATTAACTCTTTAATACCCTATATCCAAATAAAGTCATATTTTGAAATACTGGGGTTGGAACTCCAGCATATCTTTTTTTGGAGGGACATAATTCAACCCCTATCAATAACTGACATATTGCCCAACTGGTGTGACTCTAGTTGAGCGTCGACCTATGAACCAGGTCACGGTTCAATTCCCAGTTAGGGCACATGCCCAGGTTGTAGGCTCGATCCCTGCAGGAGGCAGCCGATCAATGTTCCTTCTCATCAGTAATGTTTCTAACTCTTTCTCCCTCTCACTTCCTCTCTGAAATCAATAAAATACATTTTTAAAGATAACAATAAGTGGCATACCTAGCTGATCATTCTCTGTTTGCACCCCATTTTCCATCTCTCCATCTTGCTCTGTGACTTCCAGTGGGTTTAGCTACTAGGGGATGCTGGCAGAACAACAGAAGGCAGAAAGAGATGTGTTATTTCTCTGTTCTGTTTCCCCCATCATTGTCAGTTCAACCCTAGGGATAGGAAATCATGGTTCCATCTCTTTTGGTCTTCTGAACCTTAGCCATACTACTCTGTAAGCAGTCTCTGTTGTTAAATGATTCTCAGTTCAGTCCTTTGGTATGGCGTAAATTTCCTGTCAGGACATGACTAATACTTAAACATACAACCTATGCATATAGTTGGCACGATATTTGTTAAGAAAAAATATCCAAAGAATTGGAAATAATTGGGGGGAGGGAGAGAATGTGCTTTCAACATCATACTAAGAGCATTGTGCAACATCATTATTTAATCTCTAGGAGAATGTATCTGTGTTTGACTTGACTATTTACTACTTGATTAGAGTCCAGACACTTGAAGTTATATGTTAACTTCTAGATTATTTGTCTGGTAGAAAAGATCACTCCAAAGGTTTGGTTTGATTGCCTGAGAGTTATTGAATCAGTTTGTATCTTACATAGCGTTATTCTAACATTCAGCGTATTAATGCTCGTAGATATCCAGTTTGTTAAATGCTGTTTGAACCAGGCTTATGATCTCAATAATTCCCTCACTAATAAATTGGATAAATCTTTGAAACATGCTTATTCTCTATTTATATGAGTTTGATTTGTAATGTTTTGAAAATCATGCTTTAACATACTTCGCACAGTTTTGCAGTATATGTTTTACACCAGATATATTATTATCTCATTTCTCTCAGCCATTCCCCACATGTTGAGAATGTAGGTTGCTCTAGCCTTTCGCTATTATAGATAAGCTTTGCTGGTGTTACTAGTATTCTCTTTTAACCCTGTGTAGTTCACATGTAGGTCAATGTTTGTGGGAAGAGGAATGGCAAAAATTTGCCCTGGGCCTTGCCCTTCCATATTCAGGATAGTCATGCCATCCCTTCCTTCCCTGTCCAACCCTTCATCTAATCTCACCCCCGTTAGAGCCATCAAAGTGCCCTTGGGGACTTACAGCCAGTTTGGGATGGTTAGTCCAGGTCATGTCCTGAGCATTCTCCTTGCTAACAATAGCACCTGACATGTAGCAGTCCTTACTATAAACAGACACTGTGCTAAGTACCTGATATGCTTTATCCTTTTTGGTCCTTGTGACTATCTGTCAGCAAGGCCCTGTAATGGTCTCCCGCTCTCCTGGTGAGGAGGCTAAGTTAGGATTCAAACCCAGGTCTGACCATCAAGTCTGTGCTCTTAAGCACTAAGGTAGGAATTGACATATATTTTCAGTTATACGAGTAAATAAATAAATAAATAAATAGTCAAAACACTCTTGAATGGACCAGAGTAACAGTCTCACTAGCTGCACACAATGCTGACTGGGGTTTCCGTCTCAGGCCTCTTTCTGGCCCCCCTACAGTTGTAATCATATTCTGTTGACCCGCCATCTAGTTTAGGGCTGGCAAATGTTTCTGGGGGACCCAACAATACATATTTTAGGCTTTGCAAATCAGATATACTCTCTGTCACTTATTCTTTATTTCTTAACACTTTAAAAATGGGAAGACCACCCAGCCAGTGTGGCTCAGTGGTTGAGCATCATCCTATGGACCAGAAGGTCACAGTTCAATTCCCGGTCAAGGGCACATGCCCGGGTTGCGGCCTCCATTCCCAGTGGGTGGCGTGCAGGAGGCAGCTGATCAATAATTCTCTCTCATCACTGATGTTCTCATCTCTCTCTCCTTCTCCCTTCCTCTCTGACATCAATAAAAATATATTTAATTAAAAAAAAAACACAAACCTAAAAACCATGAGCTCACAGCCATACAAAAAATAGGCCGATAACCAGATTGGGCCCACAATTTTTTGTTTACTGACCCTTCTTTCAGGCTGCTGATTCTCTTTACAGATTTGTCTAGTGTTCTGTCAAATCCAACCACTGCATTCTTTTTTTTAAATTTTTATACATATCTCCCCATTGCCCCCCCTCCCTCCCAGGCATACCCCAACCCCCCAGTGTCTATGTTCATTGGTCATGATTATATGCATAGATACAAGTCCTTTGATTGATCTCTTATCTACCTCACCTAACTTTAATCTTCCTGCTGTAATTTCACAGTCTGTTTGAAGCTTTACTGTCTCTGTATCTATCCTTTTGTTCATCAGTTTATAATGTTCTTTATTATCCCCCAATGAGTGTGATCATGTGATGCTTCTCCTTCATTGACTGGCGTATTTCACTAAGCATAAGGCTCTCCAGTTCCATCCAGGTTGCTGCAAATGGTAAGAATTCCTTCTTTCTAATGGCAGCATAGAATTCCATTGTGTAGATGTACCACAGTTTTCTGATCCACTCATCTGCTGACGGGCACCTAGGCTGTTTCCAAATTGTGGCTATTGTAAATTGTGCTGCTATGAACATAGGGGTGCATAAGTCCTTTCTGATTGGTGTTTGTAATTTCTTAGGATAAATTCCTAAGAGTGGTATTACAGGGTCAAATGGGAGATCCATTTTTAGTTTTTTGAGGACACTCCATACTGTTCTCCACAGTGGCTGCACCAGTCTGCATTCCCACCAGCAGTGCACAAGGGTTCCTTTTTCTCCGCATCCTCGCCAACACTTGTCGTTTGTTGATTTGTTGATGATTGCCATTCTGACAGGTGTAAGATGGTATCGCATTGTCGTTTTGATTTGCATCTCTCGGATGATTAATGACTTTGAACATGTTTTCATGTGTCTCTTGGCCTTCCTTCTGTCGTCTTTTGAAAAGGTTCTATTTAGGTCCGTTGCCCATTTTTTTTATTGGATCCTTCATCTTCCTTTTATTAAGTTGTATAAGTTGGCTGTAGATTTTGGAGATTAAACCTTTATCAGTGATAGCATTTGCAAATATGTTCTCCCATGCATTGATCTTTCTTGTTGTTTTGTTGATGGTTTCTTTTGCTGTGCAAAAGCTTTTTATTTTGATGCAGTCCCATTTGTTTATTTTTTCTTTAGCTTCCATTGCCTTTGGAGCAGTATCAGTGAAGAAGTTCTTTCGGCATATATCTGAGATTGTGCTGCCTGTGGATTCCTCTAGTATTTTTATGGTTTCCCTTCTAATGTTTAAGTCCTGTATCCATTTTGAGTTTATTTTTGTATTTGGTGTAAGTTGGTGGTCCAGTTTCAATTTTTTGCATGTATCTGTCCAATTTTCCCAACACCATTTATTGAAGAGGCTATCTTGGCTCCATTGTATGTTCATGCCTCCTTTGTCAAATATTAGTTGAGCATAGTGGTTTGGGTGGATATCTGGGTTCTCTATTCTATTCCATTGATCTATATGTCTGTTCTTGTGCCAGTACCAGGCTGTTTTGAGAACAGTTGCTTTGTAGTATAGCTTGAAGTCTGGTATTGAGATCCCACCTACGTTATTCTTTTTTCTCACAATTGCTGTAGCTATCCGTGGTCTTTTTTTGTTCCAGATGAATCTATGAAGAATTCTTTGTAGGTCTGTGAAATATGTCGTTGGTATTTTAATGGGTAGTGCGTTGAATCTGTAGATTGCTTTGGGTAGTATGGACATTTTAATGATGTTGATTCTCCCAATCCATGAGCATGGTATGCTCTTCCATCTCTTCCTATCTCTTTTTTCAGTGTCCTGTAGTTTTCTGCATAAAGGTCTTTTACCTCTTTAGTTAGGTTTATTCCTAGGTATCTTAATTTTTTTGGTGCGATGGTAAATGGGATTGCTTTTTTAGTTTCTCTTTCTATAATTTCACTGTTAGTGTATAGAAATGCCACAGACTTCTTAGCATTAATTTTGTATCCTGCTACATTGCCAAATTCATTAATTAAGTCAATTAGTTTTGGAATGGAGTCCTTTGGGTTTTTTTATGTACAATATCATGTCATCTGCAAATAAGGACAGCTTTACTTCTTCTTTTCCAATTTGGATGCCTTTTATTTCTTCTTGTTGTCTAATTGCAATGGCTAATACTTCCAGTACTATGTCGAACAGGAGAGGTGAGAGTGGGCATCCCTGTCTTGTTCCTCTTCTTAGGGGAAATGGTTTTAGTTTTTGCCCATTGAGTATGATGTTAGCTGTGGGTTTATCATATATGGCTTTTATGATGTTGAGGTATGATCCTTCTATTCCCACTTTGCTGAGAGTTTTTATCAAGAAAGGGTGTTGGATTTTGTCAAATGCTTTTTCTGCATCAATTGATATGACTATGTGATTTTTATCTCTCAATTTGTTTATGTGATGTATCACATTTATTGATTTGCGGATATTGAACCATCCCTGCATTCCTGGAATGAATCCTGCTTGGTCATGGTGTATGATCTTTCTGATGTACTGCTGGATCCGGTTTGCTAGAATTTTGTTGAGGATTTTGGCATCTATGTTCATGAGAGACATTGGCCTATAATTCTCTTTCATTGTGTTGTCTTTATCTGGTTTTGGTATTAGGGTGATGCTGGCTTCATAGAAGGTGTTTGGTAGTATTCCTTCTTCTTGAATGTTTTTGAATAGTCTGAGGAGGATAGGTTTTAATTCTTCCTTGAATGTTTGGTAAAACTCTCTTGTGTAGCCATCTGGACCCAGGCTTTTATTTGCTGGAAGCTTTTTGATTACTGCTTCAATTTCTTCCATAGTTATTGGACTATTGAGATGTTTGGCTTCCTCCTCATTGAGTTTTGGGAGCTTATATTTTTCTAGGAAAATGTCCATTTCTTGCAGGTTGTCCAATTTGTTGGAATAGAGTTGTTCATAGTATTTTTTAACAATCCTTTGTATTTCCACAGGGTCTGCTGTTATTTCTCCTCTTTCATTTCTGATTTTGTTTATTTGGGTCTTCTCTCTTTGCTTCTTGGTGAGCCTGGCTAGGGGTCCATCAATCTTGTTTATCCTTTCAAAGAACCAGCTCTTTGTTTTGTTGATCTTTTGAATTGTTTCTTTGGTCTCCAAGTTGTTTATCTCTGCTCTGATCTTCACTATTTCCTTCCTTCTGAGTACACTAGGCTTTTCTTGTTGCTCACGTTCTAGCTCTTTGAGTTGTAGGTTTAGGTGATTTATTACCATTATTTCCTGTTTTTTGCAGTAGGCTTGTAGGGCTATGAACTTCCCTCTCAAGACTGCTTTCACTGTGTCCCATAAATTTTGTTTTGTTGTGTTGTCATTGTCATTTGTTGCCATGATGTTTTTTATTTCTTCCTTGATCTCTCTGGTTACCCATTCGTTGTTTAATAGCATGCTGATTAGTCTCCATGTGTTTGATTTCTTTCTATTGTTTTTATTATAGTTGATTTCCAGTTTTATGCCACTGTGATCTGAGAAAATGCTTGATATGATTTCTATCTTCTTGAATTTGAAGAGACTTTTCTTATGACCCAACATATGATCTATCTTTGAAAATGACCCATGTGCACTGGAGAAGAATGTATATTCTGTGGCTTTGGGGCGAAATGTTCTGAAGATGTCAATTAATTCCCTCTGGTCTAGTGAGTCATTTAGGATTGATGTTTCTTTGCTGATTTTTTGTTTAGAGGATTTGTCCAATGGTGACAGTGGGGTATTAAAGTCTCCTACTATGATTGCATTGCTGTCAATCTCTCCCTTAATATCCTCCAAGAGTTTTTTTTTATGTATTTAGGTGCTCCTATATTGGGTGCATATATGTTTAGCAGAGTTATTTCTTCTTGTTGGATTGTTCCCTTTAGTATTATGAAGTGGCCTTCTTTATCTCTTGTTATGTCCTTCACTTTGAGATCTAATTTGTCAGATATAAGTATTGCAACCCCAGCTTTTTTTTCATTTCCATTTGCCTGAAATACCATGTTCCATCCCTTCACCCTCAATCTGTGTGCATCTCTTTTCCTAAGGTGGGTTTCTTGCAGACAGCAGATATATGGATCATGTTTTCTTATCCAATCGGTTACCCTATGTCTTTTGATTGGAGCATTTAATCCGTTTACATTTAAAGTTATTATTGATAAGTACTTATCTGTTGCCATTTTTAGTCCTTACCCCCGAGTTCCTTCTTCGCTTCCTGTTTCTTTTTATTACAGCAGACCTTTTAACATTTCTTGCATTGCTGGTTTGGTGGTAATATATTCCCTTAGTCCTTTTTTGTCTGTGAAGCTTTTGATTTCACCTTCAATTTTGATTGAGAGTCTTGCAGGGTACAGTATTCTTGGATTCAGACCCTTCCTTTGCATGACTTTGTATATTTCATTCCATTCTCTTCTGGCCTGACGAGTTTCTGTTGAGAAGTCAGTAGCTAGTCTTATGGGGGTTCCTTTGTAGGTAACTTTCTGTTTCTCTCTGGCTGCTTTTAAGATTCTTACTTTGTCGTCGGTGTTTGCCAATTTAATTATAATGTGCCTCGGTGTCGGTTTGTTGGGGTTCATTTTGCTTGGGACTCTGTGAGCTTCTTGGATTTGTGTGGGTTTTTTCTTTTCTATATTGGGGAAATTTTCTGTCATTATTTCTTCAAACACGTTCTCTAATCCTTGTTCAGTTTCCACTCTTTCTGGAACCCCAATTATGCGGATGTTATTTTGTTTCATGTTATCCCAAAGTTCCCTTAGACTCTCCTCTTGCTTTTTAACTTTTTTTTCTAGAAGCTGCTGTACTTGGGTATTTTTTCCTACCATTTCTTCTAGCTCACTGATGCGGTCCTCTGCTTCTTCTAGTCCACTTTTGATGCTTTCTATTGAGTTCTTTATAGCAGTGATGTCATTATTCATTTCTTCTTGTTTATTCTGCACCTCCTCTAGTTTCTTTTGCATTTCTTCTTGTTTATTCTGCACCTCCTCTAGTTTCTTCTGCATTTCTTCTTCATGCTTCTTCACCTCCTCTAGGTTCTTCTTCATTTCCTCTTGGCTCTTACTCATATTGTCAAATTTGTCTTCCATTCTTTTCAACCACATTATGATAATTTCTCTGAACTCTTTCTCTGGTAGGCTTATTTGTGGTTCTATTTCGTTTACTTCCTTTTCTGGTGAAAACTGCCTTTCCGTCTTTTGTGGGCTGTTTCTTTTTCTGCCCATGGTCTTTCTTCTCTGGGTGTCTGGTTATGTAGTGCTCTCTCCTACGTTGATTGAAAGGCACAAACTACAACACGACCAGGTACAGCACACAATGCACTTTCCGTGTGCTCTGTGGATCTCTGATTCCGCCGCGTGTCTGCGCCGATTGGAGAGCGGAGTTCTGGGTCCCCAGGTTCCTGGCTGCTCGATGGGTGCCCAGCTGAAGGCTTCTGACCACCGCAGACATCCACCTCCCACTGCAAGATGGCTCAGGCTCCGCGTTCGTGCTGGTGGCTCCGGCCAACAAAAACCCCGTGGCAGTGGGGCTGCCTGGCCGGGAGAGCCCCTTCCAGCAGTTCCCCGCCTTCCCCTGGAGGACAACTGACTCCTAGCTTGCCAACAAACACTCCCAATGCAACTCTCAGCCACTCTCTCTCCCTCTGCCCAGCGACAAAGCTCCAGACGTGTCTGTCTACTCCGCCACCATTTTCTCCTCCAAGCAGTATCTTTGGGGGCTGTCGGGTCCCCTCAGCACGGAGACTAGCGGGACTTTCTTCCCACTCGCTCTTCCGCGGCCCGGTCTCCTGGGAGGAGTCCAACCACTGCATTCTTGATTTTTGGTTATTATTTATTTATTTATTTTTAGTTCTAGAAGTTTTATTTGGTTCTTGTCCATAGTTGCCAGTTCTCTGCCGAATTCCTGATTTTGTCTTTTATCTCCTTGGGATAGAAAGGATAGTTATTTTCCAGTCTACGTCTCATAATTCTAATATCTGTCTACAGCCAGTGTGAGTCTGTTTTGTGGATTTTTTTTCTATGATTTCTGCTGTTTTTCATTTATGGCATCTTTCTTCTCTTAGGTCTCATTCTTTCTTGTCCAATGCTGGACACCGTATTTGAAAAATGACTTATAGAACAATTTGATGCATGGACATTCTCTTCTGGAGATTTATAACATCTGGGAAGGCTAGCAGCTGGAGGTGCCCAGAAGCACTGGTCGAGTTCAGGGATTGAGATGATTCCATATTGAGCTATCGATCTTTACTTCTGGCTGTTGGATGGAGCCCTTTGGGGTAAAGACCCCAAATTTCCTCTATTTCCTTGACAGGCTCCTCAGCTTGGTGAGACTATGAAGAGTCTTGAGCTTCCCAGCTTTTCTACTGGAATTAGTGTAACTGCCCAGTGAAAAGACACCTCCCTGGACTTCCTGCTCCTACGTCTTGGGCAGGTAAATCCAGTGCACTCTCTGGTGCCTTTACACAGACCTTTTTTTTTAATATATAGATTTTTTTTATTGATTTCGAGAGGCCGAGAGAGAGAGAGAGAGAGAGAGAGAGAGAGAGAGACATCAATTTCTTCTTGAGGTAGTTTCGATACTCTGTGTGCTCTTACAAAAAGGCAGTTATCTCTTTAGAAATTTGTTCATTTCCTCAAGGTTATCTAGTTTGTTGGCATGATTATTTATAGTATCCCCTTATTATCCTCTTTATTTCCGTAAAGTTGGTAGTGATGTGCCCTCCTTTCTTCATTCCTTTCTGGCAATTTTTAAAATATATTTTTATTGATTTCAGAAGGGAAGGGAGATGGTGAGAGAGTAAGAAATATCAGTGATGAGAGAGAATCATGGATCAGCTGCCTCCTGCACAACCCACACAGGGGATTGAGCCTGCAACCCAGGCATGTGCCCTTGACCAGGAATCGAATCTTTGACCTCCTGGTTCATAGATTCATGCTCAACCATTGAGTCACACCAGCCAGGCTAATTTTTTTTCTTTTTTTTTTTTGGTTACTCTTGCTAAAATTTTGTTCATCTTTTCAAAGGGTCAAATTTTGGGTTTGTTAATTTTTCTGTTTTTCTATTTCACTCCCTTCAATTGCGCCAATTTTATGTCTTGTATTTTGGGCTGTTATTAAGTTCACATACAGGTGTGGACAAAAGTAGGTTTACAGTTGTAAGCATGAAAAAAGACATGCAGATTATAATCATATATAATGAAGAGCTAATATTCTAATTAGACCAAACAGCAGAACGACCTTCCAGATGAAACCGGGGCTGCAAGGGCTGCAAGGGCTGCAAGGGCTGAGCACCTTGCTTGAATTTTGTGCACCAAGCCTCTAGTTAATAATAATACACAAATAAACTGTTTTGCACATTCACAACTGCAAACCTACACTTGCCTACCCCTGTATATAATTGTTATATTTTTTAGTGAATTGATCTTTAATCATTATATAATATCTTTGTTGCTAGTACAACTTTTTGTCTTAAAGTCTATTTTGTCTTAAAGTCTATTTTGTCTAATAGTACAGCCACTCCAGTTCTCTTTTGGTTACTGACTCTGTATAGTATATATTTTTCTATCCTTTTGCTTTCAATATATTCGTGTCCTTAAGACTAATGTGCATCTCTTGTAGACACTATAGAGTTGGATCATGTTTTCTTTTGTGGGGGGCAGGGGAGATCATGTTTTCTTCTTCATTCTGCTAATCTCTGCCTTTTGATTGGAGTGTTTCCAGGGAATTGCCAGGAAAAGTTGAATAATGGGAATTCTCTTGGGATGGGGCTCTTGGAAAGCTCCAAACCTCTTCAGTCCCCAGTGGCTGCTAGGTAGATGGTTTTCACAATTACTTTTGTTGTGAGTCTGTAGGATTTCAAGGCTTCTACTGAGCTGGGACGAGGAAGGTGTGAGGAGGCAAGTTAAGGGATCACAAAGCTCCCCTATTCTTTTTTAAATATATTTTTATTGATTTCAGAGAGGAAGGAAGAGGGAAAGAAAGAGATAGAAACATCATTGTTGTGGAGAAGCGAATTTTCAGAGGGTCTTACTCCGCCATTCCTGTGGATGTCACTTCTCCAAATCTGCTTTTATATGTAACATTCCATAAAGAAAAATCTTAATGTATTTTTAATATATTTTTTATTGATTTCAGAGAGAAAGAGAGAGTGAGAGATAGAAACATCAATGATGAGAGAGAATCATGATCAGCTGCTTCCTGCATGCCCCACAGTGGGGAATGAGACCACAACCTGGGCATGTGTCTCTACCAGGAATCAAACCCTGATCTCCTGGTTCATAGGTCAATGCTCAACCACTGAGCCACGCTGGTTGGGTTGTCAGGTTTGCTTTTTAGGAAATTAAAAGTTATATCCTATCTAATAAAAGGGTAATAAGCAAATTAACTATCACTCTGTCACAAACATGGCAGTGCCCATAGCCACAAGATGGCGGTGCCCAGTCCCCTCAGCCCTGCTGGAATCCCCCAGTCCTAGGGGGGCAGGGGCGGCGGCTACTGAGAGCAGGCAGCGTGAGCGGCCTGGCAGAATGCTTGCTTCATGGCCACAGTGATGAGGCAAAGCATCCCGCCCCCGATGTGGAGGGCCTCTAGGCAGTGAGCGTGCAAAGCGGCTGGTGTGGGATGCTTGCAGAGAGCCTCTGGGCAGTGGGAACAGAGTGGCCAGGCCCCACAGAGAACAGAGAACCACAGGGAGTGGGCCTAAGCCATCAGAGCTTCCAGATTGGAGAGGGCTCCCCTGAGGGCTCCCAGATTGGAGAGGGTGCAGATCAGGCTGAGGGACCCACCCACCCCCCCATGCACAGATTTTATGCACCAGGCCTCTGGTGTTTATATATTTTTCTGCACTAGAAAAATAAAACTTTTAACAGGCAGGCACATTTAGGAGATATAAATAAATAAGGAACAGAGAATAAATGTTATATAATTCAGAAAGGTAAGAATTCAGTTGCAGTAGTAGAGCAAAGCAACACAGATTTTAATTCCAGACTTTACAGAATTCAACAAGTGAATGTACCCAAACTCCAAATTCTCTGAACATGTTCCTCCTGGCACCTAGGATCTTCCCAGGATACTATGTCAGTCTTCCATTGCTGCCATAACAAATTGCCATAAACCTTGTGGCTTAAAAAACCATTTACCCACCTCGTCTGATCTCAGAAGCTAAGCAGGGTCGGGCCTGGTTAGTACTTGGATGGGAGACTGCGTGGGAATACCAGGTGCTGTAGGCTTAAGAAAAAACAAAAACATTTATTTGCTCACTGTTCTGTATATCAAAAGTCCAGGAAAGCCAGGCATTTCCTCTGCTCTGGGTCTCACAAAATTGGCATTAAGGTTTTGGCTAAGCAGCATTGCTCTCTGGCAGCTCTGGAAAACATTCCCTTTCCAGCCATTGAAAATATTGATGAAATTCAGTTCATGTGATTAGATTTGGCTCACTGGGATAATCTCCCTATTTTAGGGCTAACAGTGCTACTTAATGTAATATAATTAAGGGAGTGATCTCATCATATTCATAGGCTCAAGGAGGGATTAGAGCACAGAATCTTGAGGGAGCCATTATTACAATTCCGCCTACCTAAGTGAAAGCCAGAAATCGGTTGGTCTAACTGCAAATCTGAAGGCAAGATATACGCCTACACAGAAAAAATTTTCCTCCAAATTTTTCATTTGGAAATTTGCAAACATATAAAAAAAGTGGAAAGAATAATATACAGCGTGTCCCCCCAAAATGTCTACACACATTTGAGACGATAGTTCAATTGATGTTTCTTTCTTGTCAGATTTAACCCATTGGAATGAATAATTATTCAAAGTGTGTGTACATTTTTGGGGATACTTTATATATATCTACCAACGAGGTTCAAGAGTTTTAAAATTGTTGCCATATTTGCTCCCTTTCTCTACCTATCATCTATCTATATCCATACATACAAGTATCACATCACACTTGAATATTTGAACACACATATCCCCCAATTAATGAACATTTTCTTATATCACCACAAAGCCATTACCATACCTAAGAAAATAATTTCCTTATAGTATCTACTATGTAATTCATATTTAAAATTTTCCAATTTTTTAAACATATTTTATAACTGCTTTCTTTCAAAAATGATCTAAGATTTATGAAATGTATGTCTTGATATCTCTTTTTATGTCCTTGAACCTAGACCTGTCTCCATATCTTTTTATTTGCATTTCATAGACTTTGAAGAGACAAGGTTGATTTGTAATCTTGTGGAATGCCTTACAGCATTCTGGATTTGATGGGCTGTTTCCTTGTAGTATCATTTAATTTGTTTTCCTGGCCCTCAAAATCCATGTAGAAAGTTGATTCCATAGATTATGCTATTTATTTTTTATTGTATCATACTGGGAGTACATAATGTCAGACTGTCCCACTCATAGTGCAGTTTGATTCCTGAGTTAAAGTCACAGCCACTAGATTTCTCCTCTGCAAAGGTATATCTTCCCCTTCATATATATACTAGAGGCCCGGTGCACAACATTCGTGCACTAGGGAGGGGGGTTTCCCTCAGTCCTGCCTGCAACCTTTAGCAGTCCAGGAGCTAAGCAGTGTCGGGCCTGGTTAATACTTAGCCTCTCCTCTGGGGACCGGGCCTAAGCCAGAGTCAGACATCCTTAGTGCTGTGGCACTTGCCAGCCTGCAGCCCAGCTTCTGGCTGAGATGCACTCCCTCTGTGGGCGTGCACTGACCACCAGGGGGCAGCTCCTGCGCTGAGTGTCTGCCCCCTGGTGGTCAGTGTGCGTCATAGTGATGGGTCATTCTGCCATTTGGTTGATTTGCATATTACATTTTATATAGGTTGATTTGCATATTACATTATATATATGCCTAAGTGACCCAATGACCAAACGACTAGTCGAACGGTTGATATGACACACACTGACCACCAGGGAGCAGATGTTCAATGCAGGAGCTGCACCCTGGTGCTCAGTGTGCTCCCACAGCCAACCTCCCTTGGTCCCTTGCCCCGGCCAACCTCCCACAGCCCTGATCACTGTCCAGGCCAAAGGTCCCCACCCGTGCACAAATTTGTGCACTAGGCCTCTAGTAACAAATAAGCTTTCTGAGAGTGGACAATTTGGCATCATTCAGCTATCCACTCCACCAACAGCCTGACATACAATGGTTGTGCCATCCATTGAAAATCCCTTCCTTAATCCGTTGTCACTAGGGTTTGCACAATGAGCATTTTCTAATTCTATCATTCTTCTCTGTGTATCAGTTGTAATTCCTCTGTAAAGAAGACACTTCTGTCATCAATTAAAAAAGGGGAAATACTTAACTTTTTCTAATTACAAATTTTTGGAGAAAACGTTGCTGTCAGTCTTCAGTGGTGGCATATGAGTGTTTTTCTCTCTTCTTTTTTATTATCAATATAAGCTTCTGAGTTTTATTCCTTTTATTTTTTTTATAATAAATTAAATTTGTTATCATTATCATCATCTTCATCATCTAATGCTCAAATTGCTGGTCAAATTGGCCAGCGAGAACCCCTTCAATATGAGGCCAATGTCTTTTTGAAAATGGCTCCATTCATCTTGGAAGTATATTTGTTTTTTGTCTTGTTTTGCTTTCTGACATAAGACAATCCAAGCTCATCTTGAACTTTGTCTGCCCTAGATCTGTAATTAGCTCTCACTCTCTCTCTAAGAAGCCTTGATTTCTTTCAGTGGGGAGTAGAATTCAGAAACCAGCGTGTAGGTGCTAAATGTTCTCATTGCTGTTGGAGTCAGCAGCATGGATTCCAGATGAGTCACCAAACATAGCAGACTGCGGTTAACCCAAATCAATCCCCCTGTTTGTTTTTGTAAATAAAGTTTTATTGGAACACAGCCACGCTCATTAGCTGACATATTCTGTGGCTGTTTTCATACAACAACAATGGAGTTGGAAAGCTGCAACAGAGGAAGTCTGACCCGTACAGCCTACACTGTTTACTATTCAGTCATTTACAGAGAAAGTTGGCAAACCATGGAATAAGCACCTAGGAATTGTATTTTGCAATAATACTATTTCATCTTTGTTTCCAATTAAAATTAGATTGTAAGTATTTTTTAATTACTTTGATTTTTACATTTTTGTGCCTCTCTTTTCTTAACTAAAAGTCTTGATTATTTTTTAAGTCTTTTTTCCTTTATTGAGGTGTTACATGTGTGTCCTTATCTCCCCCCTCATTAGCCGGCCGCCCCCCCCCACTCATGCCCTCACCCTCCAGGTGTCTGTGACCACTGGTTGGGCTTATGTGCATACATACAAGTCCTTTGGTTGATCTCTGCCCCTTACCCCCACCCTCCCCTGCCTCCCCTCTTAGGTTTGACGGTCTGATTGATGCTTCTCTGTCTCTGGATTTGTTTTTGTTCATCAGTTTATGTTGTGCATTATATTCCACAAATGAAATCATGTGGTATTTTTCTATCACTGACTGGCTTATTTCACTGAACATAATGTTCGCCAGTTCCATCCATGCTGTTGCAAATGGTAAGAATTCCTTCTTTTTTACCGCAGAGTAGGATTCCATTGTGTAGATGTACCACAGTTTTCTGATCCACTCACCTGCTGATGGGCACCTAAGCTGTTTCCAAATCTTAGCTATGGTGAATTGTGCTGCTATGAACATAGGGGTGCATATATCCTTTCTGATGAGTGTTTCTAGTTTCTTGGGATCTATTCCTAGAAGTGGGATCACTGGGTCAAATGCGAGTTCCATTTTTAGTTGTTTGAGGAAACTCCACACTGCTCTCCACAGTGGCTGCTCCAGTCTGCATTCCCACCAGCAGTGCACAAGGGTTCCTTTTTCTCCGAATCCTCGCCAGCACTTGTCCTTTGTTGATTTGTTGGTGATAGCCATTCTGACAGGTGTGAGATGGTATGGCAGTGTTGTTTTGATTTGCATCTCTCAGATGATTAGTGACTTTAAGCACATTTTCATATATTTCTTGGCCTTCCTTATGTCCTCTTTGGAAAAGTATCTATTTAGGTTCATTGCCCATTTTTTAAAAGTTTTGATTCTTAATAAATGGATATAGTTATGCATTCTGCTTTACCTATAATATACAAAAATAATTTCAAAATTGCAATGTCAACTACTTCCAAAATAAAATTGCTGAGGAAAATTTAAGATTTCTTTTTAGTTTTTTAAGTGTCTTTATAATATATTCCATTAGAGCACTGTGCTCAAGTCACTTAAAATAATTATTTTCTCTGTGGGTAATGTTATTAATTTGATATACTGTTGAGTTAATTTGTTTCACTTCATTTTAATCTTAGAATTTGCTTTATATCCCTTTTTATGTAGATGTTATTTGAAAATATGCAAAACACAATCCTAATGGAGGATTTTAACAGACCTATTGAAAACTAGTAAGTTAAGACTAAAAAATACCTTTAAAAGGAGAATAATTAGATAATACAATTAGCAAGCTTGGAAAAAACCAGTCAGTTCATTTTTTGGAGTTCATATCATCTTTTTAAAAATTAAATTTATTGGGGTGACAGGGGTCCACAGGAACATACAGGTTTCAGGTGTGGGTTTCTATGTTACAAGATTTGTATATTGCACTTTGTGCCCACCACCCAAAGTCAAATCTTCTCTTGTCACCTTCTATTGGAACCCTTCTCCCCCCACCCACTTCCCTCTGGCAACCACTACACTGCTGTTTGTGTTCATGAGTTTCAGTTTTACATACCATATTTTCTGGCATATAAGACGACTGGGCGTATAAGATGACACCCAACTTTTCCAGTTAAAGTATAGAGTTTGGGATATACCCGCTCTATAAGATGACAACCAGCGTATAAGAAGACCCCCAATTTTTGGGAAGATTTTCCTGGGTTAAAAAGTCGTCTTATACACCGGAAAATACGGTGTATATTTTTGTTAATCCTCACCCGAGGATATCTTTGCATTGATTTTTAGAGAGAGTGGAAGGAAGGGGCTCAGAGAGAGAGACATCGATTAGTTACCTCTCACATGGGCTGACCAGGGATCAAGCCCGCAACCCAGGTACATGTCCTTGACTGGACTCAAAGCCAGGACCCTTCAGTCTGCAGGCCAAGGCTCTATCCACTGAGCCGAATAAGGGATGCTCATTTTTCCCTCTCTTGGAATCCATGTCAGACCCTCAATATGGCAGTGGCCAGCTCAGAGGGGCCTCATGCAGTTTCCAGGGTTATCTGCATTTGGCAGGAGTCTTAGCTGCAGATGACAAAAAGCCGACTGGAATCACTTATGCAAAAGAGGATTTGTTGAAAGGACACTGTGAGTAGCTCCTAGCATCACGAGATTTGCTAAATAAACAAGAGTTTTAGAAACAAAAAACAGCACAGCTCCAGGAATCTCATGCATTGAAAGAAGGTGCTCAAAACCCTCGTGCACTGCTGGTAGAAATGCAGACGGGTGCAGCCACTGTGGAGAACATTATGGAGTTTCCTCAAAAAAACTAAAAATGGAACTCCCATTTGACCCAGTGATCCCACTCCTAGGAATATATCCTAAGAAACTAGAAACACCAATCAGAAAGGATATATGCACCCCTCTGTTCATAGCAGCACAATTCACCATAGCTAAGATTTGGAAACAGCCTAGGTGCCCGTCAGCAGATGAGTAGGTACAAAACGTGTGGTACATTTACATCATGGACTACTCTGCAGCTGCAAAAAAGAAAGATACGCTACCCTTGAAACAGCATGAAGGGACCTGGAGAGTATCATGCTAAGTGAAATAAGCCAGTCAGAGAAAGACAAGTATCACATGATCTCACTCATATGTGGAATCTAAGTAACAAAATGAACTGATGAACAAAATAGTCCAGAAACATGGAAACATGGAACAGACTGCAGAATCTCAGAGGGAAGGCAGGGGAGGGTGGGTGGTGGGTGAGAGGTAATTAACCAAAGACCTTGTATACATATATGCATAGCCTATGGACAAAGACAATAGAGTGGTAAGGTCTGGGATGGGGAGCAGGGGTGGGCTAGAGGGGTCATTGGGGGAAAGGGCGGGGACATATGTAATACTTTCAACAATAAAGTATTATCCCATATAATTTTATATAATTAAAGGCTAATATGCAAATAGACCAAGGTGCAGAACAACTGGAACAATCGAACAACCAGTCACTAGGATGTGCACTGACCACCAGGGGCCATGTGCAGAACATGGCAGGTGTTGGCCATGGTGGAATGGTGGAGCAAGTGAGCGGGGGACGCCAGACCATAATAGGGTGCCAGTTGCTATCATTGGGGTGAGCCTCTGGTGGATACTGAAAATTCTTTGCTCCTGGGCACTACAGTCCTGTCTGGCACTTGCACCTGATGCCAGCATCGGACTCATTTGCACCCACAGCTGGCACGGGTCCCAATTACTTGGCACTATCAGTGGTGTGTGCTGGCCCTGATTGCCCCTAAGGATTTCTCCACCTCCCCTTGCTTCTGAGGGGCGATCAGGGAAGTAGCCACTGCTCACACCCACTACTGGCGCCAGCCCCGATTGCTCCATGCTGTCAGCGGGTGCAAGCAGGGCTGGCATGTCAGTGTGTGGGAGTGGTGGTGGTGGGAGCAGGGCTGTCAACAGACTGGGGAACAGGGGCCACAGGAGGAGGGGCCAGGCAGGGGCACAGAGGATGGGCCGAGACCCGCTCCTGTGCCTACTGCAGCCTCGCAGCCCACAATTCCTTTCAAGGTGTACAAATTCATGCACTGAGCCCCTAGTTAAAAATAAATGAAAGAGGGAGGGAAGGAGGGAGGGAAGGAGGGGAGGGGAGGGAAGAAAAGGAAAAGGAAGGGAAGGGGAGGGAAGGGAAGAGAAGGGAAGGGAAAGGAAGGAAAGGAAAGGAAAGGAAAGGAAAGGAAAGGAAAGGAAAGGAAAGGAAAGGAAAGGAAAGGAAAGGAAAGGAAAGGAAAGTCCTCAAAACCAGTGTGCTCTCTCTGTTGCCTGTCCTATGCTTCCTTCTGAGCTCAGAGGCTGACACCAAGGTCCTGGCAGCTTCAGGCCTCGCATTCACTCAGTTTCACCGCCTCCCAGGAAAGTGGAATTTTGTTCTAATTAAAATTATCCCAGAGGACGAAGGTCTGTCTTAGGTCAAAAACTCCTCCCTGAGTCCCATCACTGTGGCCAGGGATTCGGCCAATTTAGTCAGACACTACCTCTCGCCGGTGAAGTCTGTGAGATGGCAATTCCCATTTGACCCTCGGGTTAAAGGAGCATATCCCCGTAGAAAGCGATCTTGCATCCAGAAGAAAGGAGGGAAGCTGGCCGCAGGAACAAATTGGTACCCTACAGTCTCATTAAAGATACAAATATAAGCTTTGACACCTCGCACTAATCAAGGCGTCCATAGTCATTTCAGATGAATATTCATAACGCAGCAAGCCCTCGTCGAACCAATATATGAAAAAAAGGTTTCCACATACATGATTTTTCTAGGCAACTGAACTTTATCCCTTTAAGTGTTAAAGCATACTTCTTTAGATTTTTTTTATGGTCTTTCTAAAATGTGACAGAAAAATTTTGTCTTTTACAAAAAGTGTCATGAATAAAATGTAGTCATTACTTGTTAGCAAGTAATAAGTATCAGTTATTGGATATCAATGGCATTGCCCTGGCCCACAGAGGCGTGGAGAGCTGTGTGCCCCCATACCCAGGGCACCAGACTACATGTTTTGATTTTTTGCTGTCATTTTGAAGTTTTGGTCTCCTGCCTCAGATACGATTTCCCGCTGCTATCATGGTACCCATCTCAAGCCTCTTTTCTCCTTAGGCACCTGCTCCTTGCTTATTTTATTCATTCTAATCTACTGTGGACTGGGAAATCTGAGGACTGAAAATATTCCAACATTGTGCAAATTATTTGCAAATTCAGAGGCTCAGATAACCTGCTCTGTGAAGAAACAGTCTCTGAGTAGAAGCTGGGGAGCCAGCGTATGAATAAATGATGAGAGCCCTTTAACAATTATCCACGTCTGTGGAGCGCTTGTCATTTTTCTTTCCTATGTTTGCCCTTGGCTGTCTCGTGTAATGGGTGGTTGAGTTACCAACAGTTTGATTTTATAAGAACTGAGGTATTTCTGGACTCTTTTTCTTTATCTCTTTACTAGATCACCTTCTTTTCTTTTACCGCATTTTCCGGCGTATAAGACGACTTTTTAACCCAGGAAAATCTTCTCAAGAGTCGGGGGTCGTCTTATACACCGGGTGTCATCTTATAGGGCAGGTATATCCCAAACTCTCTATTTTAACTGGAGAAGTTGGGGGTCATCTTATACGCCCAGTCGTCTTATACACCGAAGAATACGATAGTTTGTTTGTCAATCCTCACCTGAGGGTATTTTTCCATTGATTTTTAGGGAAAGTGGAAAGGAGAGGTAAAGAGAGATAAACCTTGATGTGAGAGAAACACATGGATTGGTTGCCTCCTGCAGGAGCCCTCACCAGGGCCCAGGTTGCTGAGAAGCCTGCCACCAAGGTACATACCCTTGACAGGAATCGGACCCAGGAACCCTTTGGTCCACAGGCTGATGCTCTATCCACTAAGCTAAACTGGCCAGGGCTCTTTTTTTTATTTTTAAACATCCACTTGTCTGTGAGTTCTCTCTTAGCTAACTATTTCAGGCCATTTCCAAGAAGTCAAAAACATAGACACCCTCCTCCCCTCTTAAATTAATAAATGAATATATGGGACGGGTGGGGGTGGAGGGATAGCATTAAAATTTATCCTGACTCAGCAGCTTCCTGTCACAGAAAGAGAAAATTATATACAGATGACTATTAAACACTGTGTGAATTCAAAATCAACAATGGACAGTGTTGAATTCTGGAAATTGGTGAAAAAAATAATTCCTGTTGGAAAGAAAGCTTGCAACAACAAAAACCAACATAGAATTGCGAAAAGATGTGAATTCAAGTGCACAGATCTGCTTTTACCATAGGAACTAAAATAGAGGGGCGGGGGGGGGCAAGAATCAGCCTACTTCTCCGCTACTAAATGACAGTAGATTGAAATGATTATGGCCTTACATATCCCAGATAGGAAGAGCCACTGGAAACTTCATCTTCAAAAATAACAAGTCTGGCTTAGTTTACACCCCGCTGAACAACAGGTCTGTCAGCCAATTCCAGGGAAAGAAAACTGGTTGTATGACAGAATTAAATAGATATTCCAACCTGGCCCGTGTGGCTCAGTGGTTGAGCATCAACTCATGAACCAGGAGGTCAGGGTTCAATTCTGGTGAGAGCACATGTCCAAGTTGCGGGCTCTATCCCCAGTAGGAGGCATGCAGGAGGCAGCAGATGGATGCTTCTATCTCTATCCCTTTCCCTTCCTCTCTCGGAAATCAATAAAAACATTATTTTTTAAAATATATATATAGTTTTTTTTTTCCCCCAGCGGCCGTGAAGATGGCGGACATTCAGACGGAGCGAGCCTACCAAAAGCAGCCCACCATCTTTCAAAACAAGAAGAGGGTCCTGCTTGGAGAAACTGGCAAAGAGAAGCTACCAGAACATTGGTCTGGGATTCAAGACGCCCAAGGAGGCCATTGAGGGCACCTACATTGACCGGTAATGTCTCCATCCGAGGGCGCATCTTGTCGGGCGTGGTGACCAAGATGAAGATGCAGAGGACCATTGTCATCCGCCGAGACTACCTCCACTACATCCGGAAGTACAACCGCTTTGAGAAGCGCCACAAGAACATGTCAGTGCACCTGTCCCCCTGCTTCAGAGATGTCCAGATCGGCGACATTGTCACCGTGGGTGAGTGCCGGCCCCTGAGCAAGACTGTGCGCTTCAATGTGCTCAAGGTCACCAAGGCCAACGGCACCAAGAAGCAGTTCCAGAAGTTCTGAGCTGGCTGCCTGCCCCCACCCACCCCGACCAAATAAAGTTATTTTCTGTCACAAATATATACATACATATATATATATATATATATATATATATATATATATATATATATA
>JAAGEH010000137.1:3799270-3848137 GCA_011751065.1 Lasiurus cinereus | reverse complement strand
GATGTCTCTCTCATCGATGTTTCTGACTTTCTATCCCTCTCCCTTCCTCTTTGTAAAAAATCAATAAAATATATTTTTAAAAAAAGAAGGGGAAGGGGAAGAAGGAGGAGGAGAGGGGGGGAGAGGGAAACATTCATTGATAAATTGCTTCCCGCAGGAGCCAGAGTATGTACCCCTACTGGGAATCAAACTCGCCACATTTTAGTGTAAGGGACAATGCTCCAACCAACTGAGCCACACCAGCCTTTCCCGGCCCGGGCAAGCCCCCACCGGCCCAGCGTCTGTGTCCACTGTAGCTCAAACTTCTTAATAAGGCAACTCCAGACCAGATTTTATTCCCTTGTTAACTTCTAACAGCTCCACCTGGCATTCCCCCCAAATGCATCAAGTGTCATGAGTATGCTGACCACGTGTTTATTTTTTGGATAAATCTGAAACAGAGAAAGGGAAGAAGGAGACAAGGTGGCTGGGGAGTCAGGGACTACCCTTTCCCAGCAGTGAGGAGGCTCTCCTGAGAGAAGGTGACCTCATAGCACATTTGGATCCCATCAGAACAAGATCCCCAAAGTGAAGGCCTGGACAGAAGCTGCAGTCGTAATAACTTCAGAAACCCGTGCCTGAACGAAGAAGTGAAAGATCTCAGGCCTACAAGCGCTTCAGAGTCACCAAGTGGTCCCCTCATGGTCATTTATATTCATGATATAGGGGGTTTTAAAAATAAAAGTGGTCATAATAAATGCTTTAGAGTTGTAAGTTACTTTGAACTTTGTAAGATGTTCCCAGGATACATTTTCTCATCCTCTGCTCTGTCCTGGCAGCACCCTAGATTACTTCTCTACCAATGGCAACAGAGGCCACTGTCAAGTTCATGTTTAAGGAGGATATTGGGTCAGTCTTCAAAAGGATGGTTTCTGCCGAAACCAATTTGTCTCGGTGGATAGAGCGTCAGTCTACAGACTGAAAGGTCCCAGGTTCGATTCTGGTTAAGGGCATGTGCCTTGGTTGCAGGCACAGCTCCAGTGGGGCGTGCAGGAGGCAGCTGATCCATGTCTCTCTCATCGATGTTTCTAACTCTCTATCCCTCTCCCTTCCTCTCTGTAAAAAATCAATAAAATATATTTTAAAAAAAGAAAAGGATGGTTTCCATTGATCAGGGTGAATTACCAACAATTCATGATTTTTCTCCGGTACTCAAAGCTAGAAGTTCCTGCTTTTTTTGTCTTCACTCTCATCGGGTGATGATCACACCTTTATTTCACATTTCTTCTCTTCTGGGTACCATGTTGTTTAGCTGTTCACCTACCCATACCTTATTCCCTATGCCCACTACACAACTGTGAACTTCTGAGCATTAAGAACCATTCTGCTCCATTTTTCTTTTCTAAAGAGGCTACATGGTTTCTTTCACACATATGTCTGTTAAGGAGTGAATGCATAAGTCAGTAAATGAACAGTCATGAAAATAAATGATACAGAAACTTCAACATAAAAAATGTGAAGACTGGCCCTGACTGGTTTGGCTCGGTGGATAGAGCATCGGTCTGCAGACTGAAGGGTCCCAGGTTCAAGGGCATGTACCCTAGTTTGGGGGCTCATCCCCGGTAGAGGGTGTGCAGGAGACAGCTGATCGATGTTTCTCTCTCATCGATGTTTCTGACTATCCTTCTCCCTTCCTGTCTGTAAAAAATCAATAAAATATATTTTTTAAAAATGTGAAGACTGAACATCACACAAACATGAAAGATGTCTCTTCTAACCAGAAAAGACTAAGAAAAAAATCAAATAAAAGCACATAATCTTGTTTATGTATGGTATGAAGAAATATTTCAATATCACCATCTATCCATCTTCATAAGCATGTGCTTGATGTAACTTAGTGGGCTTACATCAATATTTGCATCATTATCATCAACAGAGAATAGACTTTTAATATTTTATAGCAATTTTATGACCATCTCCTTTGAAAATTGCATAGATATTATGAGAGACTCATTGTTTTAATAAGCTAGATTTATGGAAGACATTTCTAGCATCAAATGAAGAGGAGTCTCATCACACTTTCATTGTAAATGACTTTTCATACTGCCAAGTCAATTATTGTGGTTCTGAGACACTGAACCCAGAAAATGATTTTCGAGTCAGGAATGCCTGCTTTGTAAGATGGGAAGGGAATGGATGTCTCTACTTTGAGTTATTATCAGAACCAAAGACAGACAACCTATTAACTCTTGGAGGAAGGAAAACTCAAAGGCCAATGAAATGAGACTAATTCTTCACCTCCTGGGCAAGGAGCTGATTGTCCATGTCAGAAAGCAATTCCTGGGGCCTGTGACAGGGGCGGTGCCGCTCACTCTGAGAGCAGAATATGGAATGGTCTTACTTTTGCCAAGTAATGGGGCATTGAGTGCAGCTGGGGTCGCCTGGATCGGGGAGAAGGAGGGTGGACTTTCGTTCACCTAGATCCAAAGAGTGATGGCCATTGGAGCTCAGTGGAGGTAGGGCCACGCTTTTCCTGGAACCAGCTGCCTGCTTTCTGATGTTCAATGCACAGAAATACCGTCAACCAACTACCATGCAAATGGAAGCATCCTGCTTGCTATAAGGAACAAACGCCTTTGCTCAAAGCACCTCGCCCTAACCAATTTGGTTCAGTGAATAGAGCGTCGACCTGCAGGCTGAAGGGTCTCAGGTTAGATTCCGGTCAAGGGCATGTACCTTGGTTGTGGGCACATCCCCAGTGGGGAGCGTGCAGGAGGCAGCTGATCGATGTTTCTCTCCCATCGATGTATCTAACTCTCTCTCCCTCTCCCTTCCTCTCTGTAAAAAATCAATAAAATATATATATTTTTAAAAAAGGGAAGCACCTCTGGGAGAAAGGGAGAGGGCAAAGCAGATGTCATTTCTCTCCATCCTTGCAAAGCAAGCCCTGAACAAATAGAAAGGAGACGCTGGGATGGCCATCCTGGACCTGAGTGTGTGTTCCAAAAAAGAATCCAGTTCACACTCCAACCTTCAACATTCACTGGAATCCTAGGGCTACTTTTGTCCTTTGCTGAGGGTCTGAGGGTCCTCAGAAACCTCCCCAGCATCCCATGAATTCCCTTCTCCTTGACACCTCATAGCATGGCTCGCACGCTAGCGCTGGCCAAGCCAACCCTCCCTTGCTCCTCTTGGTCCTAGCTTCTTGTTTTCCTAATGGTGCTGCACCTGCTTCTCCTGAAATGCGGGGAGAGGGCCGATCTCTCCCTGGTGTGTCTCTGTTCAGGGACACAGACCCAGTATCTCTCTCCCCAGCCCCTTCCAGAAGTCCTAGAGGCTACGGTCCACCACCTCAGTCAGTCACCATGTGCCCTTAGAATCCTAGGACAAGTCCTGTGGGCACTTTTATCACAGACAGTGCAAGGGACACAGCTTGGTGGTGCCAATCAATGAGTGTCCTCTCTCCACGATGTTCCTTGCCTCTCACTGTACCCTGGTTCTCTCCCCTCCCCCTGAACTCCTGATCATCTGTTTCTACCCAGGACATGAAGAGGTGCTAGGTCAACTCCAAAATGTGGGTCTCTCAGCCTCTGGGGTGGCTGGGTGGGGGTGGGGTTGCGGATCTTGGGGACCATTAGCACCAAGATGCCTGCACCCACTCAACAAGCCATCCCAAGATGCCAGCATAGGCAAACACTGTACTCTCTGCCTCCCACCAACACATCAAAATCACAGCTAACACTCAGAAGCACCATCATTCAGCATCGCCTGGACTCTGGCTGAACAGCAGTCCTACAGGCAGTCCCCTCAGTGGTCCAGCTCTTGTCTCTGTATTCTGCAGCCCCACCACCACCACCCCCTTCTCCCAGCCTTGGGCTGCGCAGGTCTTAGCCAAGCACCACCTTCAGAACCAGCCAACACACCGGGTTGTTTTTCTGCCTTAACTCCTTATTCCCCAACCAACCCTGAGCTCCCCAATCCGTCAAATTATCCCCCCAGGGGGAGGCTGCGACCGCCCGGCCCCCCTGCCTCTGGGTCTCCACACCCACCTCTCTCCGGGCTTCTGTGTCCACCGTGCGGATGGGGCTCTGAGCAGGTCCGCTTCTTCAGAGAGTTGGGGAGAAGAAGCTGGGGCGCTGAGCAGCTCTTAAAGTGCCCACCCAGCCAGCACGGTGGCCCCTTCTCTTCCAGGACGTGCCGAGGCCTCCCAGCGGAGTGGGCACAGCTCAGGTCTCATGCCAGCCACCCTGGTCTGGGGAGGAACTGACCCAGGCCGCGCTGGAGCTGTGCTCTGGTTCTACCACACAGACTCTCAGCCCGTGACTTCCCACAGAACCACTTCCGGGGTGAGGAGGTGAAACTCATCAAGAGGATGGGCCACACCTGACTCACCTCCACAGTCTGTCGCCCCCAGGCTGGGCTGGGCGAGTGTCTCTTCCAACGGCTCCCCCTCCAGCCTGACCAGGAGCCTGTGGACCCTGAGGCCTTTGAGGGGCCCCTCTGCATCCCCTGGTGTCTGGCTTCTGCCTGAGCCTCTCCCCAAAACTACTGGCCACCCTGAAGCCCTCTCCCATGCATTGGGCCAAATGAAACAAGAAAGCTTTTGGCAGGAAAAAAAGTCCTACAACTACAGAAGTAAAGAAGAAAGCACACGGAGATTGGTAGGAGGGGCACAGGCTGGGATATCTCCACTGTGGAGGCCTCCCATGAAAAGCCAGGGTCCTAGCCCTATATGAAATGTTGAAGAGTGTTCTTTAAGGAGAGAAAAAGGAAGGAGGAGGAGGAGGAGGAGGAGGAGGAGGAGGAGGAGGAGGAGGAGGAGGAGGAGTTGGAGTTGGAGAAGGAGGAGGAGAAATAAAAAAAAATATGAACAATAAAATGGCAATAAACATACACTTAATAGCCAGATGATTATGACCACGCCATCAGTACTTCGTTGGGCCACCTTTTGCCTTCCATACTGCGGTGATTCTTCTTGGCATTGACTCCATGAGATGTGGAAAGGTGATGCGAGGAATCTGACACCATGCCTGATGGATAGCACTGTCCAGTTCTGTGAGATTTGATGGTGGTGGAACCAGCGGCCTAATGGCTCTTTAAACTTCGTCCCACAAATGCTCAATAGGATTGAGATCTGGTGACTGTGGGGGCCACTGAAGCAAGGGAAAGTCTCCCTCATGTTCTGGAAACCACTCCTGCACAATACGAGCACCGTGGCCTGGTGCATTGTCTTGTTGGAAGAAGCCACCTCCATTGGGATACGCCATCAACATGATAGGATGAACCTCATCAGCAACGATACATAGGTATATTGTGCTATTCAGATATTGTTCCACACAAATTAAAGGGCCCAAATCATGCCAGGAAAACATGCCCCAAACCATCACACTGCCCCCACCAGCTTGAAGGGTTGTACTCATGCATGTGGGGTGCATGCTTTCATGCTGTTTCCGCCAAATTCTCACTGCCATCGGCATGATGCAACTGGAAATGTGATTCATCGGACCACATGACTTTTTTTCCAATGCTCGAGTGTCCAATACTTGTGTTCCTGTGTGAATTGGAGACGTGTTATCTTGGTGACTGCAGATAGCAAAGGTGTTCAAACAGGCCTTTGGCTTCCATATCCCATACGCTGCAGTGTACGGCTAATTGCCTACAGATGTCAGGTGGTCATAATAATCTGGCCACTCAGTGTATATCTATCAACAATTGAATCTAAAAATTAAAATAAACAAATAAGGAATTTAATGAACAAAATTAACTGATAAATAAAATAGAACCAGAGGCATAGAAACATGGGACAGACTGAAGAATCTCAGAGGGAAGGGGGAAAGGGGAGGAAGAGATTAACCAAAGATCTTATATGCATAAAAGCATTTCCTATGGACATAGACTATAGGGTGGTGGAAGCCTGGGGTGGGGTGGGAACGGGGTAGCGGGGGACAATGGGGGGGAAGTGAGGGGGACATCTGTAATACTTTCAACAATAAAGATTTTTTTTTAAAGTCAAGATTCTGCCCATCCGGTGTGGCTCAGTGGTTGAGCATCAACCTATGAACCAGGAGATTAACAGTTCATTCCTGGCCAGGGCACAGGCCTGGGTTGCAGACTCCGTCCCCACTGTGGGGCATGCAGGAGGCAGCCGATTAATGATTCTCTCTCATCATTGATGTTTCTATCTCTCCCCTTTTCTTCTTCTCTGAAATCAATAAAAAATATTTCTATTTTTAAAATTCTAGATTTTGGATATGTTTCTTTGAGTTTTAATAATACCAATGTTTTTTCATTAAAATTCAGAGATGCTGATTTCTGATACTTTGGAGTAAAGATACACACACACACACACACACACACACACACATTGTTTTTTGTTTTGTTTTCAAAATAAAGACACTTGCAAGACCTCCACATATGATAGTCACCATATCCCTGCAGTGGCTACCTATGCAAGATTCTAAACTGTCTTAACAACTTGCTGAGAAAATAACAGGAGCCTCAGTAAATTCGGAAATTTGCTTTGCTCTCTTTCAAGTGCATGCTTCAGTCAAAATAGCTTGCTTTTTCTGAGCATTCTAAAATTTGGTTGCTATCAAATTCTCACTTAGCTCTTCAGCCTTGAGACCCTCCCTCAAAGTAGCCAGATGGTGGGAAAGAAAAACAATTCTTCCAGATGCCCAGTTGTTTCTTTTTCTACGTTCATTGTATTGCCTCCCTTCCAAGGGAAGCTAATAAAAATTGATTGTCCCAACTTTCAGGTGTCAGGGACTACGGAGGTTTGATTCCCTCAATGGGTGGGATGCGTGCGACAGAAATAGTCACCTCCAAGAGCTTATAGTTTTCAAGTCTATGTTCAAGTTGTTTTGGAAATAGTTCTTTTTAACCAATAACAAAAGTAAACTCTGAACTACAGCAGTTCTGTACTCCCGGAATGATTCAAGGTCAAGTTCAGCTGTGAACTTTCCAGCGAAGCCACATTTAATATCTCAAGTCCAAGCTGGTCATAACAAAGCAGAGAGCGGGAAGATTGATGAAGCAATGTGGCAGAAACTTAGAGCCAGGGAAAGTAGTAATAAGCTTCTTGATTAAGAAAAGGGATCTAAAAATCAGGGGAGCAAACTGTGTAATGAAATCCGAACACTTTATTTTGGTCAGTGGAGTAGACCCACAACTACATTTAAGGGAACATGAAATTCACCATCTGAGCCTACAGAGAACTACTGTCCAACTGTCAGCAAATGTTGCCATCTTATTTTTCTTTCATCACTGTCACATGGCGCTGTGCCGAGCTCAGTCTCAGCAGAGAGGCCCTTTGGCTCAAGCCTGTGAGGGAGCATTGGCCTTGCTTCTGTTGTCCCCTTCATGCTTGCCTCTCTGGCCTGACGGAAAGGGACAGTGACATGAGAGTCAGAAAACTGGTCCCAGCCCTCTGCCAACACCAGCACAGTCATCTCAAGCATGTCCCATCAACTTTCTGGGCCTGGGCTCCTTCTTGAGTAATGTAAGGAACGTGGTCTAGATGCTTCTATAATTATTCCTCTCTCTCCCATGTAGACATCACTCTAAATTTAGAAGTCGGGGTCAACGAAGCAAATGAAATTCGGAGCTATTCAGATCAGCTCTCTGTTGGGTGAGAGAGGACATCTCTCCTGGGCATCCAGCCCAAAGCGTATGTGTTCACCTGCCAATGTGTTCAAGCCCATTCTGGGAATGAGGCTGATGGAGTCCTAATGGGCAGCCATGTGTCACCAACCTGCCAGGGGACATTCTATTGTGCTTGAAGGGGGGGAGGCTCCAAACATCCTAATCTAAACATCCTAACTATCTTAAAAATGAAGGGCTCCCCTGCGCTTTTAGTAGTTATAGCTACTAGTAAGGCCCCTTGGAAGTAGACAAGAGACTCAAGATCAATGGTATTCCTTCCTGAGCCCACATCATCCTTATCACAAGCAGCAGGAAACATGGACTGGGCCATCTATCTGGAAGCTTTTTAATTTTTTTAAAATATGTTTTTATTGGTTTCAGAGAGGAAGGAACAGGGAGAGAAGGATAGAAACATCCATGATGAGAGAGAAACATCGATCAGCTGCCTCCTGCATACTCCCTACTGGGGATGAAGCATACAACCAAGGTACATGCCCTTGACTGGAATCGAACCTGGGATACTTCAGTTCACAGGCTGACTCACTAGCCACTGAGCAACACCAGCTAGAGCAATCATGGCAGCTCTTATTCACCAAGTGCTTACTCTGGGATAAGCACCTGTTGAGCACCTTTTAGTGTTTAATTCTCACAGCAGCCCATTTGAGCAGTGGTTGTCCTTATAATACAGATGAAGAAACAGTGCAGCTGGATCTAAGTCACGTGTCCCTGTCAGATGACTGACAAATGGCAAAGCTGGGATTCCAAGCCAGGAGCCTGATCCCAGAGTCCACATTTCAGAAGACAGCAAAAACAAACAAAAAACTTCTATTTTGGCTATTTCCAAATTTTAGAATTATATCTCACTCTCCAAATTGCAAGGATAGCCCTAGCTGGTTTGGTTCAGTGGCTAGAGTGTCGGCCTGTGGACCAAAGGGTCCTGGGTTCCATTCTCGTCAAGGTACCTCAGTTACAGGCTCTTTCCTGGCCAGGGACTTGGTCCGGAGCTCATGCATGAGGCAGCCAATAGATGTGTTTCTTTCACATCAATATTTCTCTCTTTTTCCCCTCTCTCTTCCAGAAAGATATCCTCGAGTGAGGATTAACAAAACAAACAAACAAAAAAAGCAAAAAAAAAAAAAGTTGCAAGAATAATACAGAGAGTTACCCCTAAATACTTCAGCATGTATTAAAAAAAAAAACACAGAACATTCTCACATATAAACATTGTATTGTCATTTAACATTAAAACAATACTATTATAAGATCTTCAGATCTTATTTAGATTCTGCCAATTCTATAGAATTGTTTTTATAGAAAAACAGCTTGTGGCCCAGCATCAAATGCTTGATCACGCATTGCATTCAATTGTCACATTACTTTAGTCTCTTTTGACCTGGAACATTTCTTCAGTCTTTCTTCATCTTTTTTATTGTATTATTGATTTCAAGAGGAAAGGAGAGGGAGAAATAGATAGAAACATCAACAAAGAAAGAGAATCATTGATCTGCTGTCTCTTATATGACCCCCACTGGGGAGCAAGCCCAAAACCTGGTCATGTGCCCTGACCCAGAACTGAACCATGACCTTCTGGTTCATTGGTCAATGCTCAATCACTGGTCCAGCTCAGAGCCCACACTTTTAACTACTATCTATATATATAAAAGGCTAAGTGACCATCCAAACGTCCAACCAGCTGGTAGGTAGGATGCGCACTGACCACCAGGGGGCAGATGTTCAACACAGGAACTGCCAAGCTGTGGTACCTGGCAGTGGTAGTTCTCGGGTGACACACCCCAGAACCAGAGAGGAGAGAGCCTGATTCCAGGGTGCATCACCTGAGATCCACCCTCTCACAATCTGAGACCCCTCAAGGGATGTGGGAGAGCTAGTTTTGGCCCAATCCCTGCAGGCCACACCAAGGGATCCACCTACTGGAGGGACCTCACTCACTCCCCAAATACCCTTTAAGCCCCAGCACCACCCCAGGTGCAGTGGCTGGGGAGGGACCCAGGGAGGTTGGCTCCAGGGAGTGTCTGGCCCATCTCACCCAGTCAGCCCTGCTGGCCACCTTCTAATTAATTTCCTTTCAATGTGCACAAATCTGTGCACTGGGGTACTAGTAAAATATAACTACCTTTCCACAACTGGTACTGTGCTAGCCATTGAGGATATAAAGAGCCTTAAAGGAATGCTCCTCTCAAAGAGCTTCCAATATTAGTAGAAGACAAGTTAATGATGTACTTGTCCAATCAGAGTCTGAGGAATTCAGAGATAGAAGTAACTTTTGAAACCTAAGGGTTCACCAAGGAGGAGAAGTTGAAAAACTAGCTGCTCCAGCAAAGGAATCAGAAGGGAAGATGCGTGTGGCCTCGGGGCATTTCAAGGTTGTGCAGAGCCCTAACCACTTCATCACAAGCTTTGCTCCCAGTTGGGGACCATTTCAGCAGAGGCTTTGCTCTCAGTAGGGGCACCACGGTTAGTGCCTCTAAACCCCACATTGTTCAAAGGTCAACTATATATATATATATTTAAAAAAAATAATTTAGCCTTAAGCGGTATGGCTCAATGGATAGAACGTCAGCCTATGGACTGAAGGGTCCCAGGTTCGATTCCAGTAGGAAGGATCAGAAACAGTCTGGGCACTGATTTAGGAGAAGCAGAGCAGGGTGTCATTTTCTCACACATGAGGGGCTCCTGGCAGCGTGGATCAGCTGGGCTGAAGAAAGTTGGGATTCAAGATCTCCTGGGAACCAGGGGGCGTGGCTAGATGCAGGAGTCTGGTAGCCAACCGGGAGCAGCGTCCAAGAATCTGGCTGAATCTGGAAGTTCCCGTGATCCCAGGCTCTCATTTAACTGAGTCTTAGCAGGTGCCTTGGCATGCATTTCTCAGGAAGTGTTCATGGCAGTTCAGCCCCAAGTTCAAGGACATTGTCCAGAGTAGAGGTTCTCGGTGAAGAAATAACATGAGTTCATGTAGGAGAGGTGGACGGGGGTTGATTGGGAGACACGTGATGCTCCACCTGAGAATTATCTGTGTGGTCTTAGCCTAAGGATTCTATCCTGCATACACACAACAAAGCGATGTAGGAAGAGGTTAAAATTCTCTCTCCCGTTTCACTGGCTACTCCTACACTCCAACTAGAATATTTGCAGAACACATTTTCACCTGCTTCCAGAGTGAAAATGGGACTGGCCCTTCCCTGAAGTACCCTTGGCCTCCAATCTGGCTTAGAATTAAAGTGCTCTAATTAAATGTAGACCTCATTACATTCTGTTCTAATCTGCTGCACAATCATAACACAATGATTACCTTGAATTATTATTGCGCACACTTCCACCCACTTATTATTATATATCTCTGTACTTTAATTATGTTTCAATGAATATAATTCCATACCCTTCAATACTTAAAGAACATTCACTTTCAATATAACCATGTGCCTATAATTCTCTGGAAGTGCGAGTTCGTGCATTGCACATAATAAAAATGAATAGTGCTCTGGAGGCTGAAACAAACTAGGCCATGACTGAAAGAAATCAGTTGGCATTTTAATAGAATTTTAAAACATTGAAATTTGTTACCATTTCATTTTGTCTAAAATACTTTTTAATAGGGTGATTTTTGTAGCCTTAACAAAAGAAAGTCTTCAGAAGAACACAGCAATTCTCTCTACAGGATATTGTTGCCTACTAACCACTTCATCACAAGCTTTGCTCCCAGTTGGGGACCATTTCAGCAGAGGCTTTGCTCTCAGTAGGGGCACCACGGTTAGTGACTCTAAATCCCACATTGTTCAAAGGTCAACTATATATATTTTTTTTAAAAAAATAATTTAGCCTTAAGCGGTATGGCTCAATGGATAGAACGTCAGCCTATGGACTGAAGGGTCCCAGGTTCGATTCCAGTCAAGGGCACATGCCCTGGTTGCAAGCTCAATCCCCAGTAGGGGGCGTGCAGGAGGCAGCCGATCCATGATTCTCTCTCACCATTGATGTTTCTATCTCTCTCTTTTCCTCTCTGAAATCAATTTAAAAAATATGTTAAAAAGTAATTTAATGATAGATATATTTGTTTTCCTCAAGCATTGGCTGTGAAATAAATTCCCTAGAGAGTTTGATGGATCAAAGTTAAAATCTTGGAATCAATAACCAGGTAACTGGCATGAAGGTTTTCTACCTGCACTACCCATGTGCACATGCTTTCTTTTTTTCACATGCTTTCTTATTACCCAGGAAAAAGAGTGGCATTAATGCTTTTATTGTTTCTGGTGTGCAATCTTAGAAAACCATATACTCCCTTATTTCTGCCAGGATATGTCTCAGAGGAGACTTTGTCTTTGGAGAATTTTTTGCATTCTGTTCTATTTACTTGTCGAGCCACAATAGTTGTCTATGCTTTGGCTGGTATTTTTTTCAAACATATTCCCAATAATAACTTGGGCTGAAAAGTAACCATTTGTAATAAATTAATTCATGACCTCATGCCAGGGGACAATGTTCCCAAAGAGCCTGAGAAATGGTAATCCTGTCCTTCCTTTCTAGTCTCTGATTTTTTAAACATTGTTTGAGCTAGAAACCTCGGGAACAGGTTTGTTAGGAGGAGAGAGAACTAAAATGCAATGCTATTCTGATCATCTTTGCTAAGGAGTAAACACAGGGAAGGTTTTATAAACCTTCAGGCTGGGTAAATCTTTTCCAAGTTCAATCTCGGTCCCCCATTGTGAACTATTTGAAACTCATTGTCCAGAAAGAGTGCCCTGTCATTATCACGGCTGGAAAGAATCAATGCTATTAAAATAATTCTTTCTGAAAAACATATCTGCAAAGTTGGCCACTCAACAAGTCCATGGAATAAGTCACGCCATTATATGCCTTGGTTACTGAAGTTTTATCTCAAAAGGAGGGAAATAAGAGGTGCAAAAAAGATGCCCCTCTGGGTGGTTATAAGGAAAACAAAGAGATTAAAAATTTTCTAACCTTTGTGGTAAGCCAGTAATTGTCAATCTGTTCCCTTAGGAGTACATTTGGCATGATTAATGACTAAATCAATGCAATCAAATACCCTAACATTTAAATTCATGTTATATTTAAAAAGAAAGAAGGTAAGTGTAGTCCACTGTAACACAGTCAATCATCCAGATACCATGCTCTGCATCTTTACCATTCTCTTTCTCTTTTAAGATATATTTTTATAGATTCCAGAGAGAAGAAGCAATAGAAACATCCATGTTGAGAGAGAATTGTTGATCAGCTGTCCCCTGCACAGCCCCTACTGGGGATCAGGCCCTGCAATCTAAGCATGTGTCCTGACGGAGAATCAAACCCTGACATCTTGGTTCATAGTTTGACAACCATCTTGGTTCAACCACTGAGCCACTGGCTGGGCTGTATATGGTTCTCTTTCCATGATAACCTATTAGTTATGGTTCCTTTTTCATGAAAATTCTTCAAACAGTTCTGTGCCATGCCCAGCACAGCCAGGGGTGAACCTGAGGGGAGGGGGAAATAAAGAAGACAGACAAGAGAATAAAGCTGGGGCTAGGTGGGACACTCCTCTCTGATGGAGAGACAGTGCCACAGCCTGCAAGCCGAGTCTTTATTTTATAGCCAGATTCCAGGAGGCAAAGTAAGGGCGTGGTCAAGATGTTTACAATGTTCTCACCAGTTTCAAATCTACTCAATTACATGTACCTGATCAAGCTTTGTTTATTTGCTGCACTTCCCGCAGCCCATATCACTCAGCCACGTGGGACTACAGGTTTGAACCAAAAGGTCAAGCTTACAATTATAGCCAAATAATTGTGCTGGGACTTGCACACGGCTTTGCCATGAGAGGATTGTGTCCTCTCATTAGTCCGAGGCTTGAACCTGTCCAAACACTGTAGCCGCTCTCCACCCCATTCTAACTAGTTTATCAGGATAATTGAGCCTCTAATATTATTTCACACTGAAAGTAATTCATTACCTTAACCAGTAGCCTCAGATCAATGTACTAGTAAAAATCAAAGACAAGGATGACTACTTCACTTATGACAGACACTTCCCTAGAGAAACTGCTGAAACTTATTTTTTAAAACAATCATTCAAACCTCTGGAAATGGTCCTAAGGGCATAAAGCAAACAAAGAAACACTTATTCAAAAAAATGTACTAAAACTTGGTAAGGACAGATAGAGTCTATGGTACCTAGACCAATAACCTGCTCTTTCCTTCCCCTTCCCAGTTTTGCAAGAAACTCCACTCTGGAATGCTGCAGCCAGTAATATAGAGTACCCCCTAAGCTTCTTTCTAGTCAGAGGGCTAATTTCCTGGAAGAGGCAGGATATGAGAAATTCTCATCCTGTTCCCAGCTACCTGCCACTAAGACTAAGTTCCAGACAAATGCAGCCAAGAGATAGGGACTCCCTTCTCCCATCAGCCTCCACTTGTGGGATGGGGTTCTATACCGGATACTGCACTGATGAGAAACTGGGGCCTCTATCACCCTTGCCCCAGTTTAGAAGGCAGAGGTGTCCAGGGGAGAAAGACAAGCTGACAAGACCTGAGGCTACTGCCCTTCCACACAAAACACTCAGCTCATTCAGGGACAAGTGCGATATTTCCACCCACGGTTCTAGAGCCATGGCGCAGCAATTTTCCCCAGGGAGGAAGAGACAGGCTTTAAAACAGGGAGCTGTATCTTCCCAAAGGAACCAACTTTATTTGCAAAGGAGTGTGGAAAAAATTCAAGCTTAGAGCATTCAGGAAAATAGTGAAGGTTGGGGTGATAGTCAATTGTAAGGAAATTAGTAAAATCATTGAAGATTGAGGTTAAACTACAGGCTGGCTAGTTTCCTAGAGAAAACCCAGGGGAGGAGGCAGCTTGAGGAGCCCTCCAAGGATCAGAACAAACCGCAAGCACTGACCTCAAGAACTATGGGATATGCTGAATTTGATTGGGATAGTCTATGGAACAAGTTATGCCCCAAGATATTGTTGAAAACAATAAAGCAATAAGCTGGCAATGAGTGGAACTTAACAGTTGGGTGTGGTGAGGGAAAGAGACAGTGGAAGAGAATCCTGCCAAAACTACTGTCATCTCAGGGTGAGTCTGGGCATACCTGAGTCTGCACCCCCTGATCAACACCAGATACTGCAGGGACGGGGGGGATGAGGAGGGAAGGAACAAGGGATGAAGATAAACTTTACTAAAATAATCTAGACGATTATAAAAACAATAAATAAACAAGCAAATAGCAAGAAACAAGCTCTGGAGTTTGGAACCAGGGGAGGGAGGAACCATATATAAAGAGATCAAAGAAAAAAACTGTCAACCAAGAATTCTGTATCCAGGAAAGCTTACTTTAAAAAATAAAGGTGAAATAAAGGCATTCGCAAATAACCCAAAACTAAGACAATGTGTTGTGATCAGACTTGCCTTGCAAGGAATAGTAAAGAAAGTTCTTCTGTCAGAAAAAAACACAAATGATCTCAGACAGTAAGTGTGAATCCGTACACAAAAAAACTAAGTGCACTAGTAATTATAAAAAAAATAGTAGACATGCACATTATTTTCTCCAAGAGAGTCCTGCCAGAATACTCTGATTTTAAGAGTGTTTCAATAAAATAATTTGTATATAATTGCATTATTGGGCCTACAACAATACTCATGCAATAAGAACACAAAGTAGGTGGATAGTATGAAAGGAGTATTGGACTAATGAAATGGCACTAAATGATAACATGAATTCACAGGAACAAATGAAGAGAACCAAAAGTGGTAAATAAGGTTAATATAAAAACACTATAAATTTACATTTTCTTCTCTTAGCTTCTTTAAAAGGCATAAAATTATATAAAGCAATATTTATAATAGTCTGTTACAATATGTGCAGACCTTAAGGACATTATAGTAAGTGAAATAAGCCAATCACAAAAGGACAAATACTGTATGACTCCATTTATATGCAGTACCTGGAATAGGCAAATTCATAGAGACAGAAAACAATGGTGGTTGCCAGGGGCTGGGGGGACAGGGGATGGGGAGTTAGTGCTTAACGGATATGGTAATAGATGATGGTGATGGTGATGGTTGCACAAAAAATGTGAATATACTTAATGCCACAGAACTGTACTCTTTTTAAAAATATATTTTATTGATTTTTTACAGAGAGGAAGGGAGAGGGTTAGAGAGTCAGAAACATCAATGAGAGAGAAACATCGATCAGCTGCCTCCTGCACACCCCCTACTGGGGATGTGCCCGAAATCAAGGTACATGCCCTTGACCAGAATAGAACCCGGGATTCTTCAGTCCAAAGGCCAATGCTCTATCCACTGAGCCAAACCAGTTAGGGGCTGTTAAAACTAGTTAAAATGATACATTTTATGTTATACATATTTTCCCCCAACTAAACACACAAACATTGATGAACAAAATAGAACCAGAAGCATGGCTACATGGAACAGCTTGACAAATGTCAGAGGGGAGGTGGGGTGGAGGGGCTGGATAAATGAAGGTGGAGAGATTGGCCAACGAACATGTAGGCATAGCCCACGGACACAGAAAACAATGTGGTCAAGGCCAGGGGAGTGGGGCTGGATGGAGGTAAGCAAAGGGGCGGGAAATGGGGGACATCGGTAATCATGTCAGCAATAAAATAATAATAATCCTATATCATAAAAGGCTAACATGTAAAGTGTCCCTTTGACCAGGAGTTTGACTGGCCTGCCAACCACCTGCAGCCCCTCCCCACAGCCAACCCCACCCATGCACAAATTCGTGCACCAGGCCTCTAGTAAAGATGATAACAACAAACACACACATCTCCAACCAGAGATTCCTTCGCTTTGTCTGAAGTGGAAATCCAAAAAGGCTCTCGCTAGGGGACAACCACAGAAAAGAGAGGCAAGTTCAAGCCCAAATGCAGAAGGTTATAAGCATCTCACCGAATAGCCACAAGGCAAGAGCTCCCAATTTGTCTCTGGGTGTGATTTCAAGTGTTCATTGGCCGCTGCAAACCTATGTCAGGTGAGTGAGAAATTAATGTCCCCGATTGGCCAAACAAGACGAGGAATTGCCATCCTGAGCTCCAAGCAGAAACGAAAGCCAACAAAAGGATGCTCTTTCTCCTTTGTTTCGTGTTACCAGTTATATAAGGCTGCAGCTACTTATGTCTCCACCAAAAAGCTCTGGATTTAGAAAGCCACTGTTGTTCTCGTGGCATTGTTGCTTCCTGCCAATCCATATTTCTCCTCTTTACTGTCGGAAAACTGACCAATTTTGCTACCAAAAAAAAGGGGGGGCAGTTTCAAGTGGTTTGCAGGCTATTTCAAGTAATTTTTTGACAAATGTGGGCTGCTTTTCACAAAACCTTGCGAAGGCTGGAGGCAGCATCAGTGGTGGATTTCTAAACTCAATAAGCCATCATGCAGCCTCACTAATATGATTTTTTTTTAAATAGCTGAATTGTGGATTTCTAAAACTTGGGACTTTTTGCAAACACAAGCCGTGAATCAGTGACAAGATCACAGCAGACCTTGAATGAAATGATATGAATCTATTTTGTTTTCAAGACCAGCCCTTATTTTCAGGGTCCAGTATCTCCCTAAATCTCTTGAGCTATGCCCCTCTCTATCTACAGGCCCTGGGAATACCAAACACCCAAGGATCATATACAAAGACTGACATGGGACTGTGTGGCTCAGCGGTGAGCGCCAACCTATGAACCAAGAGGTCACAGTTCGATTCCTGATCATGGCACATCCCCAGCAGGGCACTCTAAAATGTGCTACTTTGGTCCTAACCAGTTTGGCTCAGTGGCTAGAGCGTTGGCCTGCGGACTCAAGGGTCCCAGGTTCGATTCCCATCAAGAGCATGTACCTTGATTGTGGGCACATTCCCAGTGGGGGGTGTGCAGGAGGCAGCTGATTGATGTTTCTCTCTTATCCATGTTTCTAACTCTCTATCCCTCTCCCTTCCTCTCTATTAAAAAAAATCAATAAAATATATTTTTTAAAAATAAATACATAAAATGTGCTACTTAGTAGTTTTTTGCTTTTACTTACCAATATGTCATGAATGCTAGGTTATTGAGTCAATTTCTCCCATAAATAACTTTACACTCTTAAAGGGCCTAAAAGCCTTTTAATTTAGCCTCTATCAACATTAGAATTTGTTTTCTTTTCCAAGGGACTTCTCAGAGCTTTTACTCTATTAATGTGCACTTTGCCATTTTTAAAAAAATATATATTTTATTGATTTTTTTTACAGAGAGAAAGGGAAAGAGGTAGAGAGTTAAAAACATCGATGAGGGAGAAACATTGATCAGCCTCCTCCTGCACACCCCCTATTGGGAATGTGCCAGCAACCAAGGTACATGCCCTTGACCAGAATTGAACCTGGGACACACACCCACCCCCCCAGTCCGCAAGCCGACGCTCCATCCACTGAGCCAAACCGGTTTCGGCTTGCCATTTTTTAATCACCCAGCAAGGAAATGGGAACCAAAGTCCTCCAATAGCCAAGAATTAAATTCAGCCGCCAATCTGAATGAATTTGAAAGTCGATTCTTCTCTAGAACCTCCAGAAACACTTTGATGTTGGCATTATGAGGCTCTAGGTAGAAAAACCCAAAGTAGCCATGGTGTACCCAGACTTCTGACTCTCAGAACTCTGAACTACTAAATGAGTCTTGTTTGAAGGCACTATAATGTGCACCAACGTGTGGTGATCTGTTGCGACAAGAATAGAAACTAATACTGTATGTGGTCTGGAATTAAACTCGACTGTTGAAAAATTAGATCCATTTCAAAGCTTAGTTATCAGGTTAAAAACACAGTGTTCTGTAACCCAGCAATATTGACACAGGAATTATGATAATATTATTAATTCGGAAAACTCCAAAACAAAAGAATTCTTGCATGACTACGGAGCGGCTAAAACGTGGCTCAACGCCGTGTAAGTTTCCTACTTGCTTCTAGGATCATGCCTTCAGAGGGTTGTAATGTGTTGCATTTCACATTTATCACGTTTAGAAAAGAACAGGGGATCGATAGTCTTGTAAAATTGATAGCATTCGAAGTCAAAGATTCTCCATATTGGCATCTTTGTGTGGGGAAGGGATGAGAGTATGTAAAGCTGTTTTGAAAGGAAACTAATTGGCCATCAAGAAACACCGAGAATTTTAAGATTCCTGCTCCCCATTCCAACAAAACCAGAGACTATTGAAACGCGATGGGACCCTGGCAGAAATTAAGAGACAGGTGTTACAAAGGGCTCCCAGAAATGAGAAGCAGCCACATTTTGCAGGCAGCCAATTGCAGGAATCAATACATTGACCGCGTCTATCTTTTCAAATCACTGCATTTTGCTTCAGGCTTTGATGTTGTCAGCGGAAAGAAGCCACAGAGAAATCTATCAGGGACCCTAATGATGCGCATTGGGGACTGTGGGTACCCGGAGCCCACAGAGGTGCCTCCTTGTTATTACTAATAATTGCTTATCATCATCGGATGGTTGCCTGGTGTGAGTGGGATCATTTGGGGGATAAAAATGTTGTCAGCGCTGACACATAGAAGCAGATTCCTCTGATCTGTGCTCCTTTCAAGATGTCCCAGGTGTCTGCATTGTGACCGAACTCATATTTGCTTTGCTTTTCAAGATTTCTCAGGTCGACATTGGGAAAGATGCATCCAGCGGCTTTATTTAAATGTTTATTGAAAAAAACAAATGTCCTCATATCTCCCACGTCAGGAGCCACATCAGAATAAGCACATAAAATATCATCGCGCTTGAAACAGAGCTATATTCATATCATCTGCAATGCAGAGTATTTCCAAGGAGAAAAAGGCTAGACACGAAGTTAGAACATTTTATTTATTTATTTATCTATTTATTTATTTTTTTAGAGGAATTTTATTCCAAACTCTACCTCTTTTTTTACAGAAAGGAAGGGAGAGGGACAGAGAGTCAGAAACATCAATGAGAGAGAGACATCGATCAGCCGCCTCCTGCACGCCCCCCACTGGGGATGTGCCCGCAACCAAGATACATGCCCTTGCCCGGAATCGAACCTTTCATTCCGCAGACCGATGGTCTATCCACTGAGCCAAACCGGTTTTGGCCAAAGTGAGAACATTTTAAATAGATTGCGTATTTGAAATGTTATATGAATTATAATCACATAATACAATTCCATGTGTGATGAACACAAAGTCTTACTAAGATGTTGGGTGCCACAATCAAATCCATAATCAGATGTTCACGTGAAAACATTCAAACCTGTAAAGAATTTTTTGTGAGTTTATTTGAGCCAAATTGTGGACAATTGCGCAGTATCTCAATGGATTGTGATGAAGCTTCAGAGAAGGGCGGTCTCTCATCTGTTTTTGATACATTGCCACCAAAGGAGGGGGTTACATGAAATCCATTGGTGACAGATTAGGCAGGTGAGAGGAAGCAAAGTGGGAGGGGGGAACCTCGGGGATTGGATAACAAGCAGAATGATAGACACATACTTAGGTAAGTGCAGGATAGTTCATAGCCAACAATTAACATGATAACAATAACAATGAAGGAATTGGTGGTATCTGTCCTGATGCCCAGCACATTAGGTTGTGCCCAAAGGAGTATGGGAAAATGGAAGTTACAGGTTACCCAGACATTTCAAGGGCATGTTGTTATAGATGCAAAAAGACAGAGAGGCTCAGTTAAGGCAAAGGTTGACCTTGTCAGGGAAGATACCGGCCTAGGACATACTAGTAACTACCCACCATAACTGTTTTTAGTTCAAGTTTAATTTCAGACCATCCTTTGTGGTGACTTTAGGTCTCTGAGTTTGCAAGACCACCACACAGATTTCTAAATTTTATGCGGAATAGAAGAGTTACCAGATTTATAACTCTGCACTATTTTCAACCTCTGCTACTACCCTTAGCCACTGTAATATAGAAAGTAGCCGCTCCAAAGACATATTGCGTTATAAAGGAAAAGTGGTGATGTCACTGTGGAGAAGTGTGGAAGTTACTTCCTTAACTAAACAATTCACATTATTAACTCATTATCTCAAGCACTGAGAACACATCACTTCTCTAATATTCCTGCCAAATATGAACTAGTACAATCTGAGTCTAAGTGGGAAGAGATATACACACCCAAATTGAGGGACATTCTACTCAACAGTTGGCTTGTACTACTTTTCAAATGTGAATGTCATCAAAGACAAACAGAAATCAAGAAATTGTCCCAGATTTCAAAAGTTTAAAGAGAACATGACTGTACAGGATGGTCCTAGATTGGATCCCAGATCAAAGAGGCAAAAAAGTTGCTAGAAAAGACTGACCTGCTTTCAAGCGCTGAGAAAAGCACAACATCACATTATTGTGACAACTGGAAAAGTTTGAATATGCACTGTATGCTAGATCTATTGCATCAATATTATTATTTTCTGACTTTTATCATTTCACTATGGCTATGGAAGAGAATGCCCCTGTTCTTAAGAAATATAAGTTGAAACTCCTAGAAGAAAACACAGGCAGTAAAATCTCTGACATTCCCTTCAGCAATATTTTTTTCTGATATATCTCCTCAAGCAAGAGAAATAAAAGAAACGGGGCTACACCAAACAAAAATCTTTTCAGAGAGCAAAGGAAACCATCAATAAAATGAAAAGACAGCCCACTGAATGGAGAACGTATTTGTCAATGATGCATCTGATAAGAGGTAAATATCTAAAATGTGTTAAAAAAAAAAAAAACTCAAACCACTCAACCAAAAAAAACTCATAACAAGAAAACCCAAACAATCCAATTTAAAAATTGGCAAAGGACCTGAATAGACACTTTTCCAAAGAGGACATACAGATGGCCAACAGACATATGAAAAGATGCTTAACATCTCTAATCATCAGAGAGATTCAAATTAAAACTACAAGGAGATATCACCCCACACCTGTTAAGAGTGGCTACTATCAATAAATTGACAAGTGCTGGAGAGGATGTGAAGAAAAGGGAACCCTTGTGCACTGCTGGTGGGAATGCAGACTGGTGCAGCCACTGTGGAGAACAGCATGAAGGTTCCTCAACAAAAGTAAGAATGGAACTGCTTTATGACTCTGTGAATCTGCTTCTGGGTATATACTCAAAGAAACCCAAAACACTCATTTGAAATAATATATGCAACCCTATGCTCATTGCAGCATTGTTTACAACAGCAACCGAAGTGCCCATTAATAGATATAAGAACAAAAAAGGCCCGTTGCATCAAGATCCGTGCAATAGGCCTTCCTTCCCCTGGCTGCTGGCACCGGTTTTCCTCCAGCACCCAGCACCTGGGACCCAGGCCTTCACTCAGGCCACAGCAGAGAAGCCAAGGCTCTTCAATCTTCAGTCTTCAGTCTTCACTCCGTGCCTACATATGCAAATTAACCCGCCATATTTGTTTGGTTAATTTTCATATGCACTCCTGATTGGCTGGTGGGTGCTGTGGAGGTATGGTCAATTTGCATCTTTCTCTTTTATTAGTTAGATTGATTACCCATAAAAAAAAAAAGAATAAAATTTTACCATTTGAGACAGCATGGATGGACCTGGAGGGTATTATGTTAAGTGAAGTCAGTCAATCAGAGAAAGACAAACACCATATTATTGTATAACCACTATGCTGTACACCTGAAACAAACACGCAATGATATCGAATATAAACTATAATTGAAAAATCTTTTCAAAGTAAAAATTAAAAAAGAAACACAGGTTGAAGTATTTAGGGGGTAAAAGAGCATAATGTTTGTGACTTACACTCAATAACAACAAAGATAATAAAATGTATATGAAACTGGACACCAAATGGATCTGGGCTGCCTGTCACTACTTGAGCCAATTAAACAGAGACAGGGTGAATCACATATGAGCATTTTTATTTATTTATTTTTTTACAGAGAGGAAGGGAGAGGGACAGAGAGTTAGAAACATTGATGAGAGAGAAACACCAATCAGCTGCCTCCTGCACGCCCCCTATTGGGAATGTGCTCGCAACCAAGGTACATGCCCTTGACCATAATCGAACCTGGGACCTTTCAGTCTGCAGGCCGATGCTCTAGCCACTGAGCCAAACTGGTTTCGGCACATTTTTATTTTTGAATATTGCTGGCAGTATGGGAGAACAGCAGGTCATACAAAAAAAAAAAACCCTGCTCTACCCCCCCCCCCATAAACCAACTGCTTAAATTGGGCAGAAGGACAAAGATTACCTGAGGAAGTAGGCAAAAGAAATAAGAATGGGTGTAATGGTTCAGATTACAGGCAATGTGGGCTGGGGGTGGCAAAGAGTAAGCGCCTCCAGGACTCCATTGTTTCAGCAACAAGGTTGTTCCTCTGTCCGTGATGACAGGCAGTTCTCAAACAAGGAGAATGGACCTCATTTTGAGGTTGACTCCCAGTCCTGCCGTGTACAACCCCCAGCCAGGTTAGACTGTGCTTTTTTAAATCAGCACAAAATACTCATGGTTAACAGAGCATGATTAATATTCCTTATAACTATAGCTCGTCGCCAATATTCTATTCCTCCCTCCTTCCCCTAACACATATACATAAATATTTGTCAGTTGTTAACGTTTTACAATTGGTTTATCACTTACAGCCAGTTCCAGTGGGACTCTGAGATAGAACTGACCAAGGAACAAGCTGCATTCTTGGAGACTTATTCCTACCAGCTCTCTGGAAATCAGCTTACACCAAACTTTTCATGAAGCAAGCTGGGTGACTCAACTCTCTTTTTCCACTACTGTTATTACTATTGCAGAAGTCCGACAATGTTAGTGCTATAAAATGAAATGCTGCTCATTTAGATAAGAGGAGAGGCAATACCATTTCATTCTTAAACGATTATTATTTTAACTAGAGGTCCGGAGCAAAAATTCGTGCACGGGGGGTTGGGGGGGGGGGTCCGGCCAGCCTGCCATGATGGGGCTGAACGGGCCAGGCCAGCTGGGGGGAGGGGACACAGGCAGTTGGTCAGTGGGCTCCACCCCCAATGGGGGGGGCTATCAGGGGCGGGGCCAGGCAGGGGAAGGAGTTTCAGGTGGTTGGTGGGCCTGCCCCGCCCCCTGGTCAAACTTCCGGTCAAGGGGACAATTTGCAGATTAGCCTTTTACTATATAGGATAGTATATATTTTGGAAATTAAGCTCTTATCAGATGTATCACTTCCAAATATGTTCTCCCATTCAGTGGGCTCTCTTTTCGTTTTGTTGATGTTTTCTTTTGCTGAGAAGAAGCTTTTTATTTTTATGTAATCCCATTTGTTTATTTTCTCCTTCATTTCCTTTGTTCTAGGAGCTGTATCCATAAGCATATTGCTATGAGAGATGTCTGAGATTTTGCTGCTTAGGGTTTCTTCTAGGATTTTTATGGTTTCACATCTTACATTTAAGTCCTTTGTGCATTTTGAGTTAATTCTTGTGTATGGTGTAAGTTGGTGGTGTAGTTTCATTTTTTTGCATGTATCTGTCCAATTTCCCCAACACTATTGAAGAGTCTGACTCCATTATATGCTCTTGCCTCCTTTGTCAAATAATTAATTAAGCGTAATGGCTTGGGTCGATTTCTGGGATCTCTGGTTCTGTTCCATTGATCTATATGCCTGTTCTTGTGTCAGTACCAGGTAGTTTTTGATTACAATATGCAAGTTCAACAACTATCATTCTCATTTATAAAAGAATTTTTGTACCTTTTTTCAAATTTGCTTGACTATTTTTATACACTTTTGTCCCTTGTTTATGTTTGTAATTTCATCTTGTATTTATTTCAACAATTTAAGCAACTAGTAACTCTAATTGCCTTTGGAGAGGGATTCCATATGAATGTGGAAGAAGGTTGGAAAGAACACTTTTCAATGCATCTCTTTTAATACCGCTCCAGACTTATTCAATAAATTGATGCAATTAAACTTAAAACAACTTTTTTAAACATACTAATATTGCAGTTTGAATTTGATACATCTAATATCTGAAATTCAGGAAGGTCCCATTCTGCTGGGGGATTTTTATTTCTATTGAATTTCGTTTATAGTGGCTTGTTTCTCTCAAGCATTTTCTAATTTTATATTGACTTCTGCTTGTGAAAGGAGTTTTTAGGGGTGAAATAGGCAGGTTTAGGAAATGTTTAGGAATTAAGGAGTCCATGGAAAAAGCACAGGCTACCGAGCTGCAGAAGGTGCATTTCCCGAGAATAAGGAAGCTGGGAGCTGCAGAAGGTCTATATTTACAGAATAAAGGGAAGGAAGCCCTTCATTCAGAGAGGGAAGAGGAAAGCCCAGAGGAAATAGGAAAACAATAAGAAATATGAAGAGGAGAATCTCATGTACCTCACCTGAGGGTTGAGCTCTGAGGTTGCTATAGTGACCAAATCAGAGGGGATAGTGACCAATCAGATGGGGGTGTCAAGGCACAAAGAACTTCAGCCTTTATAAACTGGAAAAAAGGGACTCAGTGGGACTATCTCCCCCTCCCCACGTGGGAGTCTGTGCTTGTTTCTCAATAAATTTCCATCTTTTATTATACCTCCTGCCCAGAGGAACACCACAAGTTCCAGTCCAAATTTCTTTCACGTGGATGAACTCTGCCCGTGGAAATCCTGAGGAATCTAGTTTGAATGCCAAATTCCTCCAGAGAGAATTTCTATTCTCTTCTATCAAGCACTACAGGCTATTGTGAAACAAGGACCACTTTAATGTAAATTTCTTAGACTTCATAAATTTCTTATAAGTTTGAATTCTTACCATATATGAAGGCTAGCTTGTAGTTTATAAATGTCCAGGGGAGGCACTTTTTCCCACTTAGAGGGGAAATTAAGACAGATAAAACTCATTTTCTCTCCTTGCTGCAAGCAGATTGTTTATCTGGTCTACCTACCATTTCACTATGCTGCAGTTCTTAGAGAGTCCTGACTTCATGTGAACTTGCAGTTCTAACAACCTCTTGGTGTGGCCCCAGAGCTCTGTGTCCTGTGTCCCTGGGCAAGAATTAAAAACCAGAGTTTTGCCTAGCCACTTTGGCTCAGTGGTTGAGCATAGACCTAGGAACCAGGAGGTCACGGTTTGATTCCGGTCAAGGCACATGCCCAGGTTGTGGGCTCCAACCCCAGTAGGGGGTGTGCAGGAGGCAACAGATCCATGATTCTGCTCATCATTGATGTTTCTATCTCTCTCTCTCCCTTCCTCTCTGAAATCAACAAAAATACATTTTTTAAATAAATAAATAAATTCCAGAATTTTACACTGCTAATAGTGCAACTATGATGGCTTTGGGGTTTGCCTATAACTTTTGTTTCTGGTTTCTGTTCTTTTTTTGACTCCTAGAGATTTTCTGTACTTTCTAGAGAGCTTTTATTTTATTTATTTATTTTTAAAATATATTTTATTGATTTTTCACAGAGAGGAAGGGAGAGGGATAGAAACTCAGAAACATCGATGAGAGAGAGACATCAATCAGCCGCCTCCTGCACGCCCCCTACTGGAGTTGTACCCGCAAGCAAGGTACATGCCCCCAACCGGAATCGAACCTGGGACCTTTCAGTCTGCAGGCTGACGCTCTATCCACTGAGCCAAACCGGTCTCGGCTAGAGAGCTTTTATTTTTAGTTTTAGTTTTTTATAAATACATTTTTTTTATTTTATTGATTTTTTTCAGAGAGGAAGGGAGAGATAGAAAGTCAGAAACATTGATGAAAGAGAGACATCGATCAGCCGCCTCCTGCACGCCCCACAGTGGAGATGTGCCCACAAGCAAAGTACATGCCCCCAACCGGAATCGAACCTGGGACCTTTCAGTCCGCAAGCCGACACTCTATCCACTGAGCCAAACCAGTCTCGGCTAGAGAGCTTTTATTTTATCCAGCATTTCTAGATGCCTTATTATGAAAAGGTTTATCAGACTATCCAGTCTTTCCTATTACCTGAAATAAAAAAAAATAAAAAACAGAACAAGCTCCTTTCATCTTTACAACAGCCTTACAAATTGAGCAAATGAAGCATAATTTGCTTCCATTTGATTTTTGTGGGATTGAGGCTCCGGCAAGATAAAGGTTATATCGTTCAATGAAGTAGCACAGTCTGGATGTGAACCTGGTTTGTCTGGCACCAAAGTTCATGGGTGTTTAAGCACTAAATTATATTGCTTCTTACTATATTCTGCATTTGGGTTGTTTTTTTCTTCTACTTCTTTTAGAAGCTGTTAATTCTAGCTATCATCAGGGGAAAAAATGAAATAACTTTTAAAGGTACTCTAAGTTGAAAAACATATCTCTTGGGTATAAAAATGTATCTACTTATTAAATTCAATAAGCTCTGCTAGCAAAGCCCAGTAGCTAGGCAAAGGTTATCCATTGCATCTGTCAAGTACCATAAGGGGAGACTTGAATATTTTCGTATGCATCGATGATAAATAATACTTGAGCCATGGTATTAGCAAAGCTTCCTTTCCCTCAACTTTATTTTACTTAGCTTTCCCCATAAGCCCATCATTTTTTTCCTTCCCTCTCTCCCCAGGCTGCCACTAGCTCTAAAGAGTAGTAATAAATATGGTTAGGTTCCTGCTACCCTTTTGGCAAATAGGGGGAGTCTTCTTGGACACAGCAGATAGAGACCTTATCCGTCTAGCTCGTTGATTAGAAAAGCATGCTGGAGGACATGTAAGCCTTAATGAAGTCTGAATAGATTACATCTATTGCTTCCCGGGGATCAGCATGACATGGCACTCCCAGCAGAAAAAAAGAATCAGTCTGGCCTCGTGGCTCACTGTGGGATCGGGCTGCTAGCCACATGCTGCTTTTTGCTTTCTTGAGTACTGGAAAATGGATTGCTTCATAATTTGTTCTGGTATTTTCCCAAGTATCGCGGTATCTATAATTACCTGCATTCTCCTTGTTTTCTTTTTGCAAACATACACGTGCAGGTACACAATGGGCCCTATGTCAGGCTATAGGGATCCTTGGGCCCTGTTTTAGTTAAGGAGGATGCAGTCTCCATTCTCTTACACAAGCCTCTCCACTCCTGAGGTAAATGATCCAATGTGGTGGTTAAATAAATAAAGATAACCGTAGCGGGTTAGGCTCAATGGATAGAAGGGTCCTGTGGCCCGAAGGGTCCCGGGTTCAATTCCAGTCAAGGGTACATGCTCGGGTTTCAGCTGGATCCCTAGTGGGGGGCATGCAGGATTCTCTGTCATCATTGATGGTTCTATCTCTCTCTCCCTCTCCCTTCCTCTCTGAAATCAATGAAAATATATTTAAGGAAAACAAAAATAAATAAATAACAAACAAACAAAGACACAATTCCAGATAGCTATAAACACTATGCGGTATGGAAAGCAAGTGATAAATGCAGAGTTACTGGGTTGGTGGTGGAGTGCTACTTTAGAGATTTTCAGGGATGTTTGCTAAGAAAGACTTCCGAATCTGGGTTACCACCCCTTTTTATTCCCTCCCCACCTCACTAGGGCCTTCTCAGTCTTCCACAATGATTTCCCTTTATCTTTCCAATATCCAAATATTGGAATTCTTCAAGGCTCATCCCTGGAGTTCTTTTTTCTCAGAGAGGAAGGAAGAGGGAAAGAGAGAGAAATATCAATAATGAGAGAGAATCATGGATCGGCTGCCTCCTGCATGCCCCCTAATGGGGATAGAGCCAGAAACCCAGGCATTTGCCCTGACTGGGAATCTAACCCTGTAACCTCCTGGTTCATAGGTTGATGCTCAACCACTAAGCCATGCCGGTCTGGCCCTGAACTTTTTTAAAATATATTTTTATTGATTTCAGAGAGGAAGGAAAAGGGAGAGAGAGAGAGAAACATCAATGATGAGAATCATTGACTGGCTGCCTTCTGCATGCCCGCCACTAGGGACCAAGCCCACAACCCAGACATGTGCCCTTCACCGGAATCAAACCAGGGACCTTTTAGTCTGCAGGCTCACACTCTGTCCACTGAGCCAAACCAGCTAGGGCCGGAACTTCTTTTTTATCTATTCGTTCTGTAGATCTCATCCAGTCTCCAGTCCTTTGGTTTTTAAATATTTTCTGTGCTTTATTCTTAAAGGAGCAAGGTATGTATAGATCACTAGAATTTGCCTAAGGAATGGGTAGGATAAAATATATATGTTAAGAAGTGTGAAGGTTCTGGGATTTTATCCTGCAGGCAATGTAACAAGTTCACCTGCCCTACTGTCATGAAGTCTGGCAGAAGACACAAGAATTCTTGGGCCTTGTCATTTATCTTGTATTTTTTTTCAACAGTTTAGCTACCTAGTAACCCTAAATGTCTTGGGAGAGTAGACCGAATGACTGTGGGTTGAATAATGTTGGAAAGACGACTTTTCAATGCATCTCTCTTGATGCCATTTCAGATCTATTGCATAAATTAATCAAATACAACTTACAGCAATTTTTAAAATATACTAATTTTATAGTTTGAATTTGACACATCTAATATCTGGTTCAGGAGGGTCATATATATTCAGAATCAGTCCTTTCCTCCTTTACCTCTCTGCTCCCACCCTGGTCCATGCCCATCTTGTTTTCTTTGGACCAGTTTTTTCAACAGCTTCTTATTTCTATTCTTTTATCCTGTAGACAGGAGATTGTCTACACTGTGGCCAGAGTGATGTTTTTAAAATGTCTCTAAGACCATGTCACTCTAAGAGCAAGGCACTTCTTTACTCAGGAAGGACAGGAAATAAACAGTCTACTCTCCTGAAGTGGAGGTTCACACCATGTTTTAACTTTAGCCTGTGTGTTTTGAAAAGCACTCAGGAGGTCATTCTGATAATCCCCAATTGCTAGAGGGTGCAGAGCTGGCCACAGGATGCCACCAGTGCATGAACCCGTGCACTGGGCCTCTAGTCCCAAACACACCGTTGGAATGTCACTGTTGACCTGCACGTAGTCCAGTCCTCCCTCTCAGAGTCTCCTGTTCAATAAAAGGGACCAACATCTCCCATAAAGCTGGGTTCCATCTGACTCTTTCTTTATTCTCAACTCCCACATCTAATCCATTAGTATCTCAGGGGCAAAAGAGAAAACTGTAGGCCCAAGTGACTAAAGCTAAAGGGTTTGTTTTTTTTTTTCTTAATCCTAATTAAAAGAAATAACATGTTTAAAGACTAGCGCACCCTGAACAGGATCAGTTAATTTCAGAAATGCGAGGAAAATTTAACATTAGGAAATTCAATAAAATAGCTCACTACATTAGTAGATCAAACAAGTAAAATGATATAATTTTCTTCATAAATACTAAAAGGGCATTTAATAAAATTTGACATCCTTTCTCATTTTAAATATCTCTTTATAAAAAAAAAAGCCTAAGTGACCGGCAACCAGCCAACTGGCCAACCGGCCAGTAGCTATGATGCACACTGATCACCAGGGGGCAGATCCTCAATGCACAGGCATGGAAACATGGAACAGACTGGTGAATCTCAGAGGGAAGAGAGGACGAGGGAGGGAGGGAAGAGATTAACCAAAGATCTTATATGCATATTAGAGGCCTGGTGCATGGATTTGTGCGCCTATTGGGTCCCTTGGCCTGGCTTGTGGGGATTGGGCCAAAACCCAATCTCCAACATCCCTTGATGGGTCCCCAATTGCAGGAGGGTGCAGAGCCGGCCACCAGTGCACAAATCCGTGCACTGGGCCTCCAGTCTCTTTATAAAACTGAAAGTAAGGATTAAACATCATGATAAAAAACACATTATGCCCAATGATAAAAAGGTTCTGGAGACTGATTGTGCTGATAGTACAACAATGTGAATACACTTAAATTGCACTGAAAACTGGTTAAAATGGTCAATTTTATGTTATGTATATCTCAAAGCTGGCATCATGCTTAATGGGAAAACATGAATGCATTCTCATTTGAGACTAGAATAAGACAAGCATGTTCACTATCAGCATTATTTAACCTGAATCTGGAGATAATAGTGAATATAATTAGGCAAAAGCAATAAGTTGGAGGGGGTTGGGAGGATGGGTGAAAAAATGAAGGGATTAAGAAGTACAAATGGCTGGCATGGCTCAGTGGTTGAGCGTTGACCTATGAACCAGGAGGTTGTGGTTCAATTCTCAGTCGCAGGCTCGATCCCCAGTAGGGAGCATGCAGGAGGCAGCTGATCAATAATTCTCTCAACACTGCCTTTCTCTCTCTCTCTTTCTCTCTCTTTCTCTCTCTCTCTCTCTCCCTTCCTCTCTGAAATCTATTTTAAAAAATATGTTCAAAAGGTGGTGTGTTACCCTAGGCCAGTGCTCAGTTCCAAAGCAGTGACATTTGTTGATCCATACTGTGCACCATGGATGTGCTAGGTCAGATGAGACCTAATCTCTGCCCTCCAGGAGGCAGAGGCATTTAAACGGTAGCCATGAGAGTCTCAGACACTGAGTTCCACGGCAGGTGTGTGTGTCATCCGCACAGGGGACATGGCTGGCCAAGGGACAGAGAGCCTGGAGCTGGCCGTGTCCTTGCTTGCAGGCAGGTGCTCTTGCCTCAGTCGGGGTGTCAGCCAATAGTTACTGAGCTGCTGCTGCAAAGTTGCTGTTCTCTGGAAACTTACACCTGGGTTTCAGTTGTAGCAAATGGATTCCTACCTGTATTCTTCTGAACCACAGCACCTTCCAGAAGCACCACTTCCTAGTAAGTCTCACAATGAGGGCTCCAGGAACTTGAGTTTTGTCCTTGGAATTCAAATCCTATTACTGGTCGCGCCTCCCTGCCCCGGCTGTGTGAACCTGCCCATCCTCCCCCCAGTGACCTATGGCTGGAACCTCTAATATTGTCCATTGCCCACTGAATCTCAGTGTCCTCATCGGGAAACAACAGATAATAACAGCATCTCCCTCCGAGGGCTATTGTGAGGACTAAATGAGACTAGCTTGGTACAAGCTAAGTACTCAATAAATTAACTATTATAAAAAAAAAGTGCCGAAACCAGTTTGGCTCAGTGCATAGAGCATTGGCCTGCAGACTGAAGGGCCCCAGGTTCGATTCCGGTGAAGAGCATGTACGTACCTTGGTTGAGGGCACATCCACAGTAGGGGGTGTGCAGGAGGCAGCTGATTGATGTTTCTCTCTCAATAATGTTTCTAACTCTCTATCCCCCTTTCCTCTCTGTAAAAAAGCAATAAAAAATATATTGTAAATAAATAAATAAAAGTGAGCCCAACCAGTGTGGTAGTTGAACATCGACCTATGAGCCAGAAGGTCACAGGTTCGATTCCCGGTCAGAGCACATGCCCGGGTTGTGGACTCCATCCCCAGTGCGAGGGGTAAAGGAGGCAGCCGGTCCATGATTCTCTCTCATCATCGGTGTCTCCATCTCTCTCTCCCTCTCTGAAACCAATAAAAAGAAATTGTTTTAGTGACATGTTGAAGCAATGTGGAAATGCTGGGTTACTCAATAAACTATATGCACCTCCTCATGATGTGGTTCCATACCCCTCACCTATTATAGATTCAAATTTTAATGTAAAAAAAGTCATCACATTTTGAAGTAAGCATACAAGCACTCTTTTATAAAAGTGCAGAATGGCCTCCATTGACCCCAAATCCAGAGCCATAAAAGAAATGGTTGCACCGAAACCGGTTTGGCTCAGTGGATAGAATGTCGGCCTGCAGACTGAAAGGTCCTAGGTTCGATTCCGGTCAAGGGCACATACCTTGGTTGCGGGCACATCCCCAGTTGGGGGCGTGCAGGAGGCAGCTGATCGAAGTTTCTCTCTCATTGATGTTTCTATCCCTCTCCCTTCCTCTCTATAAAAAAATCAATAAAATATATATTTTTAAAAATGGTTGTTGTCGATAACAAAAATTTAAATATTTCTGTATGGCAAATAGCACCATAAACAAAGTCAAAAGACAAACAACAAACTGGGGGGGAAATGATGGCAATTCAAATGACAGATAGGAATGGCTTCCACAAGTCACAAATAAAATGCCACAGACCTAACAGACAAATCGGTGGAGCTGTGAGCAGACTGTTCCCAGAGAAGGTTCACCGTGGCTCTTAAATGCGGGGAAAAGATGTCCAATCTTGCTCACAATAAGAAAAATAAATAATGAAATCGCCCTGAGAGACCTTCACTTAGGAGATTCATAAGCTCCAATATGTTGATAATCCAATAGTTGGCAAAGATGTGGAGGAAAGGGCTCTCACCAACATCCCTGGTTGGGACTGGGAATTGATAGCATGTCTCAAATGACAAATGACAATACCTGTCAAATTTACAAGCGCACCCAGCAACACCCCCTAGGAATTTATCTTACAGATGGAGTCAGATATGCGCAAGTTGGCATATGCAGCGTTTTACATATATATATATATATATAACAGCAAACATTTGGAAATAACCTAAATGGTCTATCACTAGAGAAAAGGATAAATCTCCAGACGCGCATACAATGGAACACTCTGCAGCCATCAGAATGAATGAGGTATCGGTTTAAGCAGCGATTTCCCAGATACATTGGTAAGAACAAAAACAAGGTACAGAACACTCTGTATACCACACTATCGCTTGTGAAAATGCACCTGCTTGTTTATGAAAAACATCGCTGGAAGAATAGATATAAGAAGCTGATACCATGTGTTGCTTCTGGAAAGGGGAATTAGGTGGTTGGGTGGAAGGTAAACTTTTACTCCATTTATTTTCTTTTTGGACCTTTGGGATTTTACATCATGTCAATGTATTACCTGTTCAAACAAATCTTAGGCATATTTTAGTTTAAAAAGTTTATCTCCAGCCCTGGCTGGTGTGGCTCAGTGGATAGAGCATCGGCCTGCAGATTAAAAGGGTCCCAGGTTCAATTCTGGTCAAGGGCATGTGCCATAGTTGTAGGCTCCTCCCAGGCCCAGGCCCTGGTCAGGGCTCCTGCAGGAGGCAACCAATCCATATGTTTCTCTCTGTCTTTCCCTCTCTCTTCAACTCTCTCTAAAAATCAATGGGAAAATATATTTGGGTGAGGATTGGAAAAAAAAAGTTTATCTCCAATCTACCTATGCCTCTCTATTTCCTTCTGTTACAGAAAACCAGAGAAGAACCAAGCAATACTTACATGAGTTACATTTATTACGCGAGGGCCCAGAGGAAAATGTCTCTCAAATTCTGGGCCCCTGTCGGAAACCAAACATTGTTCCCACTAAATGGATGTAAACAGGAGACCAGAAGGCTGGTCAACCTTAACTGCTCTGAAAGGTCAGAGCTAATTACTCACTGTTTAGATGAAAACATTGTTAGCTGAAGCAACCTCTATCTGTTTGTTTCATGTTAATTTCTGTTTTGTTATTTCCTGCCTAAAGGCTAGGGGTGTGTCCCAAAGCCTTAATAAAAGGGAGAAAAAGGCCAGAGCAAGGGGTAGTCCTTTCCACTAGAGGAAGGCTCCCTCCTGGCCCCCAATATCGCCAAATTAATGTTTTCTAGTCTCTCATTTCATTTGCGTGCGGCCTCCTTCAGAACCCGAACCCTGACCCGGGAACCCTGAACCACGCGGGCCGTGGAAAGGGGCTCCCACAGGCCCCAACATGGAGGAACTTGCCCTATTTCTATGTTTTTACCTTCTTTGTCTCCCACATATGGGGTGTTTCTGGCCCCCTTTGCAAGTTCTTAAAGGGCCCCTATGTGCTGGGGCCTTGAGACCTCAACCAAAGGCCTGGCCTGGTGCCAGCACTGATAGTTTTGTCTGGCAAAGGTTTAATGGCCTCTCTGAAGTGGGAGTCGTCTCATTTTCCTTATTATTTACAGAAGCCAAAGAGCAGGGTTAAAATTTCCAACAGCCATTTTTATATAAGATGGATGCTTCACTTTGCCACCTTTTCTTAATGACTTAATGACACAAATGACCCCTCTTACAGGGAATTTTCCTAACTATTCTTTGTAAGTAGTTTTCTCTGTCTCCACCATGTTCTTTCCCATCGCCATACTCAGTGACAAGAGCTATGAAGGTGATGCCACTTCGTAATCGTGCACCTGGTTCCAATTCATTTGTTCATTTTGGTTCACTTATTCATTCACTTATTACTGGTCACCTGTTTTTCTGCCTCACCAAGGCAGGAAATTCTTAATGATTGATTCATCACCGCAAACCCAACACGTAAGCCCGTGTCGGGCACAACAATGTTTGTCAAATGATGAAAAGTTTACAGAGAATGAAATCGTCTCACATTGATATTCTTCTCAACAAGGTGGATCAGGGCAGACATCATTGCCCTCGTTTTCTAAAAGAGAAAAGTGAGTGTCAGAAAGGATTTGTTGCCCAGCCGGTGTGGCTCAGTAAGTTGAGCTTTGACCTCTAAACCAGGGGGTCACAGTTTCATTCCTGGTTAGGACACATGCCCTGGTTTCAGGCTCCATCCCTAGGAAGGGGCATGCAGGAAGCAGCCAATCCGTGATTCTCTCTCATCATGGATGTTTCTATCTCTCTCTCCCTTTCCCTTCCTCTCTGACATCAATACAAATTAAAAAAAAAAAAGAAAGAAAGAAAGAAAGAAAGAAAGAAAGAAAGAAAGAAAGAAAGAAAGAAAGAAAGAAAAGATTTTTCTGAGGCTATCTTGTGGTAAAGTGGCAGAACTGAGAATTCTCCCAATTCAGGGTTCTTTACAGCAGGGCGTCTATACTCCCTAAAATCTTAGGACCAGTCTGCTTAAAGCGTGCCCCCCCCAAAAAAAAGTACCATATTTTCCAGCGTATAAGACGACTTTTTAACCCCGGAAAATCTTCTCAAAAGTCGGGGGTCGTCTTATACGCCGGGTGTCATCTTCTAGGGCAAGTCTATCTGAGCTCTGTATTTTAACTGGAAAAGTTGGGGGTCGTCTTATAGGCCGGAAAATACGGGTACTCTTCACACATTTCCAGGCTACCGTCCACAAATGCCAAAGTGCTGAACACAAAGCCCAGGTGGGTTTAGCAGGCGTGGCCACCTTTTCCCATTGCATGAAGAACGTGGCATGTCGCTGATTTCTAGAGCCTCCAAGGTTTTCGTCAGCGTTTCAAAGCAAGGGTCTGTGGCACACCCCCACCCGAGGAGTGCCTACGAGTAAGCCAAAGGTTCCCCCCACTGGCTTCCGAAGTTGTTCATCTTGTTCCACAGGGGAATCCGAAGCCCTGGCTGTGGAGGTCCTACCCTCAGCCATCACGCTGGGAAAATAAGTCTAGGAAATCTCATTTGAAATGGAATCAGGAAGCCCTCTCTCTCACATACCACGCGCTGCGGCCTGCAGAAAGCAACAAGATGATCATTTTTTTTTATATATTTTATTGAACTTTTACGGAGAGGAAGGGAGAGGGATAGAGAGTTAGAAACATTGATGAGAGAGAAACATCAATCAGCTGCCTCCTGCACGCCCCCTACTGGAGATGTGCCCACCACCAAGGTACATGCCCTTGACAAGATGATAATTATTTTGACGAGGGAAGACATTGTTCAATAGCAATTTCATCTCCTGCTTAAAAAAAAAAAAACTCCCTGCCCCAGTAACCATGCACTACCACTCGCAGCCAACCAGAGAGACCACCACGACCTTGAACTCTTGGTCTCCAATGAAGTTTTGTTTGAACAACCCTGTCCAATTTCCCCCCAAAACCTAACAAAGTGCCCCTTCCCTTTGCCTCTTAGGATTTGCCTATGGTTTTACCATGGCTATTCCCAAAGAAAACCGTTTTACTGGGAAAATAACTGCCTGCTTTATTAGTAAGGTCCACCATGGCCATGTGTTGGTGCTGCCATAAAAATAGTAACTAGAATGCCACCCTCCCATCACCTTGGCACACCTCCATTCTTATTCCCAGATGTCCCCCACTTAGAGAGACCGGAAAACCTGTCACTTTGTTGATTACCCTCTGAAGCTACTAAAAACAAAAACAAAAGCAAGCCGAGACCGGTGTGGCTCAGTGGATAGAGGTTCGGCTTGCAGACTGAAAGGTCCCAGGTTCGATTCCGGTTGGGGGCATGTACCTTGCTTGCGGGCACATCTCCACTGTGGGGCGTGCAGGAGGCGGCTGATCGATGTCTCTCTCTGTCATCGATGTTTCTGACTTTCTCTCTCTCTCCCTTCCTCTCTGTAAAAAAATCAATAAAATATATTTTTTTTTAAAAAGCAAAATCTATAAAACAAATCTTTGTCCACCATAGTAAATGAGTTTACCTGGAAGTTCACCTTGGGCTCTGTAGACCAGTTTAAGATGGGGTTCCGGGATTTACATAGAATTTACTTCTTCAGGATAACTGCTTTACCTGGTCCAGGCACAAGTTAGCAATTGCTTAATCCTCTAGCGGGAAGCAGGGTGGGGGAGGTAGTCTCTGTCCCTAGTGGATCTTCTCCAGCACTCTTCCTCCTCCTCTCTCTTTGCCCCTCCCCCGCTTCACCCCAAACCTGAAGGGAGAGAGCCTGGGCCGATTTCTCTCCCTGCATCACCGACACCCTCTTCTTGACAAAAGTGCCCTCAGGGTGAAGCGCTAAGTGCTGCCCTGGAAAGATGACAATCTTGATAGAGAAACAGACCTAGCTTAGAGAGCATATGTTCTTTTTTAAAAAAATTCTTTATTGTTGAAAGTATCACATATGTCCGCTGTCTGCCCCCCCCCTCCCCACATTGACCTCTTCTAGCTCCCCCCGCACCCCTGCCCCAGGCCTTCCCCACCCAGCATATGTTCGGTGTAACTCGAAGACCAAGTTTTCTCATCCACCAAACAGGAGTAACACTCACATTTCAGGAGAGTGCCAGGCCCTTCAGCATTGGGTAATGGTTGGTTATTACTGTCACTGGGCACTCTTTCCAGCCCAGGCCCGTGGCCAGGATCCCTTCTGTGGAGTGGCCTGGAATGATGTGTGCACAGCGTGAATCAACACACCCAGGAACATGTAAATAGAATCACACAGTGTGCAATCTTTTGCTCCAGGCTTCTTTCATTCGGCATAAAATTGTAATAATCTGAAATCCACCTATGTCTTAGGTTTAGCGGGAGTAAATATATTCTATTGTATGCATCTGCTACAGTTTTAGCCATCCTGTTGATGGGCATCTAGGCTGTTTCCAATTTTTGCCTATTGTAAATAGATTAGAGACCCAGTGCATGAAATTTGTGCTGGTGGGGGGGGGGGTGTCCCTCAGCCCAGCCTGCACCCTCTCCAATCTGCCTGTTTAAACGGGCAGTCGGATATCCCTCTTACAATCCAGGACTGCTGGCTCCCAACTGCTCACCTGCCTGACTTCCTGATTGCCCCTAACCGCTTCTGCCTGCCAGCCTGATCACCCCCTAATCATCCCAGCCTGATTGATGCCTAACTGCTCCTCTGCCAGCCTCTTTGCCCCTAACTACCGTCCCCTGCAGGCCTGGTCACCCCTAACTGCTCTCCCCTGAAGGCTTGATTGCCCCCAACTGCCCACCCTTGCACGCCTGGTACTTCCAAACTGCCCTCCCCTGCTGGCCATCTTCTGGCAGCCATCTTGTGTCCACATGGGGGCAGCCATCTTTGACTACATGGGGGCAGCCATCTTGTGTGTTGGACAAGATGGTCAATCTGCATATTACTCTTTTATTAGTTAGGATAGAGGCCTGCTGCACCGGTGGGGGCCAGCTGGTTTACCCTGAAATGTGTCCCAGATCAGGGTGGGTGTTCCCTTGAGGAGTGGGGTGGCCTGCATGAGGGGTCTGTGATGGTTTGCAAACCAGCCACACCCCCTGGTGACCCAAGTGGAGGCCCTGGTATCTGGGGTTTATTTATCTTCTACAATTGAAACTTTGTAGCCTGGAATGGAGCCAAGCCTCCTGCTCACTCTGTGGCTGCAGCCATTTATGTTGGGGTTTATTTATCTTCTATAATTGAAACTTTGTAGCCTTAAGTAGAGGCCAAGGCAAGCTAGGAAAGACAGAAAGCTTGGCTTCCTCCATTACTGGAGAAACCCAAGCCTCCTGTTCTCTCCATGGTCACAGCCATCTTGGTTGGGTTAATTTGCATACTTGCTCCTGATTGGCTGGTAGGCATGGCTTGAGGATGTAGCAGAGGTATGGTCAATTTGCATATTACTCATTTATTAGATAGGATGTGCTATGAATACTCCAGTAAGTTTTTGTATGAATGTGTGCTATCATCTATTTTTCTTGGGGATGTGGAAATTTTTTTAGATTCCACATATACCTAGTGGTAGAATCACTAGGTCATAGGAAAATGCATATTTAACTTTTTAAGGAATTTCCAAGCCTTTTTCTAAAGTGAGTGCACCATTTCCCAGTCCTCTGAACAATAGAGTTCCGGTTGTTTCACAGCCTCATCAACTGGAAGAGGGTGTTGTTCTCATCCAACTGTTCTACTGAAGGAAGAACTTGCTGAAGCTAAAACAGCTTTCTTCTGGATAGCAACATCCTCACTAGATTTTTAAGGCCTCACGTGGCCCTCTGAGAATCCTTTTTCAGTCTCTTCTAGGTTTTGAAGCAAGCAACCTCTACGCAGAGAGGAGCTAACCTGAGTGAATGTGGATTTGTTGAAACCAAACAGAAGCTGCATGAAACCATAGATTAATCAGCCTCGCAGACATCACCAGAGTCACTGACACTCAACTTACTTGATTGATCTATTGCAAATCTGATTTCCTGATTTAAGGTATTTCCTAAATATTTAAGTGCTATTGGTTCATATAGCCCAAGATTGATTAGACTTCTAGATACTAAACCTTCTCCGTTAACTAAATCCCATTTTGGAAAACAGGTTTATTAAATCCATTGCAAGGGAGACCAACAAGCCTAACTTTGGATTTTTCTTTGTTCGCTTTTCCTGATTGGGAATTTATAGATAAAAATGATTACAAATTAAGTCACCTTGGAAATGTTCTTTTATTCTTTTATTTTTTATTCCTTTACCCTTACCCCTTCCCCATTTGGCAATCACCAGCTTGTTCTTTATATGTATGGGTCTGTTTCTATTTTTTTTTCTGTCTTATTGTTTTAGATGCCACATCTAAGTGAAATCATATAGTATTTGTCATTCTCTGTCTGACCTATTTGACTTAACATAAAGCCCTCTAGGTTCATCCATGTTGTATATGCACACCACATCTCCTTTATCCAATCATCTGTAGATGGACACATAAAAGTGAAATAATATAGCATTTGTCATTCTATGTCTTAGGTATATCAGTAGTAGATATATTCCATGGTGTGCGTACGCCACAATTTATTTAGCCATTCTGTTGATGGACATCTAGGCTGCTTCCAATTTTTCTTGGGTATATGGAAATATTTTTAGGGCCACGCTACATTCTTTTTTCTTTTTTTTTTTGAACTGATACCTCTCCCCCAGGAACTGGCCCAGGCTACATTCTTGACTTGTGTCTTCCACACTCTTATCCACTGAAAGCTTTCCTCCACAATTACATTTCAGTTGAGCAATACAGCAGGGGCTGGCTGCACATGCACCATCCTCATCTGCCCACGGCATGTTTAACTTCATGCGTCAGACTTTTAAAATGATGACTGCTTCGAAATGCATAAACTAGTTACCAAATAGATAAAAACTCCTTTCGTCTTTGGACAGTGTTTCTTTAGGAGCGTTGAAACATAAACATAACTTTTTAACACTGTTAACTCGTTATATCTGACTTCAAATATTTACATGTAAGTAGCACCATGTTTATGGGATGGGAAAATTTGGCAGGAGATTAATTCTTGATTGTCCCCATGGCTGGTAGTCCCCATGTGATGTGTCCTGTGATTTCTGCAGTCACCATGCAGCTGCTCAATTGTGTGAACAATGAACTTGGCCCCATTTGTTGGCTTTATTTTGATGCAGAACGTAAATATATATTACGTGATGATACAGGTAGTCTTCAAATGAAAGAACGCCATGCATTCCAAACTGTGCTATAAAGTACATTTGGATTAAGTGAATCTGATTTACCCATTGACTTCTATTATAAAAATCAAAACGACATACCACAGGGGTGGAAAAATTGGTCTTTGGATGTGATACATTTATATTTAATAACGTAGCAGTGGCTGTAATGAGACATATTCAAAGGGAAAACAATAACTCTCTGATAAAATATTAACAATAATGTATTCATACTGAATAGAAGTCATATTATTTTAAAACCACTGCAAGTGGAACTATATATAAAACGGTGCCAAATTCTAGAAGCCTGAGAGTCTGCTGCACATGTGGTTTCAAAGAGGCAATCGTTGAACATCCACAGTTCATCAGCCTTAAACTGCAAAATACTGTTAACTTGATGTGCAAAGTAGTCATTTCACCATTTTTGCCCCATCTGGGATGGGCAAGGAATATTAGTGTTTTTCCGCCCTTGCATTCACTCACTCATTGATTCATTCATTCATTGATTCATTCATTCATCTGAATGCCTACTATGTCTCAGACTGTGCAGTAACAGAAGTTAATAAAATAAAATTATTCAGCTTTTGGCTCTCTGAGCAGCACCGTGGCAGTCGCCAAGAAGCCAGTAAGAAAGTGGTTGTCCGGCTGGCATGGCTCAGTGGCTGCAGCTCAACCTATGAACCAGGAGGTCACAGTTCGATTTTCGGTCAGGGCACATGCCTGGGTTGCAGGCTTGACCCCCAGTAGGGGGACTTGCAGGAGGCAGCCAATCCATGATTCTCTCTGATCATGGATGTTTCTATCTCTCTCTTCCTCTCCCTTCCTCTGTCTGAAATCAATAAAAATATGTTTAATAAAAAAGAAAAAAGAAAAAGGAGGAGGAGGAGGAGGAGGAGGAGGAGAAAACGAAAAAGAAGAAGAAATGCCCTGTGAGCAGCAAAGAAGGGTAAGGAGGATACTAATCCCAGCTCTCAGGCCAGTGATAGGCGGGGTGGGGGAAGAAGGCGCTCACCCCCTTTCACTGAAGGGATTCAGGGGGAGCAGAGCCCTGCAGTGAGAGCAGGAAAGGGAAGTGCAGGTCTAGAGAGGAGCTTGAGAATATAGGAGGCTTTGAAGACTGACCGTGAGTCCCAGAGTTCTCAGTGTAAGGCTCTAGTCATTGTTATCAGGGAGCACCTCACACATCTGCCAGCTGGAGGCTCAGGAGAACTGGTGGCGTAGTTCCACTCCAAACCCCGAGACCTGAGAAGCAGAGTAGCTGATCCTGAAAGTCCCAGTCTGAGCACAAAGGCCCCAGAACCAGAGTGCTGATGTCCGAAGGCAGAAGAAGATGAATGCATGTCCCATCTCAAGCAGAGAGAGCAAAATCAGCCTTTTAAAAAAAAAACAAAAAACATATTTTTATTGACTTCAGAGAGGAAGGGAGAAGGAGAAAGAGATAGAAACATCAATGATGAGAGAGAATCAGGGACTGGCTGCCTCCTGCATGGCCCCCACTGGGGATGGAGCCCGAAACCCAGGCATGTGCCCTTGACCGGAATCAAACCCGGGACCCTTCAGTCCGTAGGTTGACGCTCTACCCACTGAACCAAACTGGCCAGGGCTCCTAGGCCCTTTTGATCTATTCAAGTCCTCAGCTGATTGGATGATGCCCACCCACATTGGTGAGGTTGATCTTCTGTACTAAAAGTCTATTGATTCCAAAAACACCTAACAGACACACAGAGAAATAATGTTTTACCAGCTATCTGGGAGTCTCTTAGCCCAGGCAAGATAACACATAAAATTAACCATCACAGAAGATTAGGGGTAGATGTAGAGCAGGAGATCAAGTCATACTAGGGGACATGTCTCTATATAAAACCCTAATATGCAAATTGTCCCTGTAGGAGTTCAACTGGGAGACCGAGAGTTCAATCGCTCACTCTAACATGCACTGACCACCAAGGGGAGAAGTAGAAAGAAAGAAGGCCCCTGCCGAGACCAGTTTGGCTCAGTGGATAGAGCGTCGGCCTGCGGACTGAAAGGTCCCGGGTTCGATTCCGGTCAGGAGCATGTACCTTGGTTGCGGGCACATCTCCAGTGTGGGGTGTGCAGGAGGCGGCTGATCGATGTCTCTCTCTCTCATCGATGTTTCTGACTTTCTATCCCTCTCTCTTCCTCTCTGTGAAAAATCAATAAAATATATTAAAAAAAAAAAAAGAAGGCCCCTGATTGAAAGCCCAGGGACCCTACCTGTGCACAAATTTCATGCACCTCTTGTTAATGAATACAAATCATTTGCTGGTGACTGAGGCACACAGAGGTTCAGCTGCTCCTGACACCCTCTTTCTTGGGATTGGTTTGGTGGGAGGTGATGCGGCCTTGAATGAGATCCAAAGCAGAGATGGCTGAGGCGTCCCCACAATGCTAGAGCCGGTATGATAAAAACAGAGAAAGGCTAAATGCAACTCTGATCTCCCTGGTCTGAGTGGCGAAAGTCATGGGGAGATTCCGTAGATTAAGCAGGTTTGACAGATAACAATTAGTTTGCTGATATGCAGAATAATTACCATAGGATTAAATGAACTCAGGAACATAGAGATGGCTTCAAACAGGAAAATGTTTTGATTAAGATTGTCGAGGAAATTGTCTTTTTTGCTGTAGGATAACTTTTAAGCTTCAGTCAGTCCTAAAAGACTAGAGAAATAAGAATGAAAATATACAGCAATACTGAAACAATGAGCTTATTTTCAATATGTTCATGGCGCTTATAGGCATTAGTGTGTGACATTCCAATTTGGATTATATATATGTATATATTTTTTTACCTAGAATATTTTTTATTTTAATAAATCTTTATTGTTCAGATTATTACAATTGTTCCTCTTTTTTCCCCTCATATCTCCCTTCCACCTGGCTCCCACCCTCTGCCCCTACCTCCCCCGCCTTGTCCTCATCCATAGGTATATGATTTTTGTCCAGTTTCTCCCTGCAACCCGCCTCACCTTTTTCCCCCCTGAGAATTGAATATTATATATTTTTTGATATTACAAATAGTTTAAGACAAATGCAAATAAAAACACAATTCAATACTTCTACTCATACTCCAGAAGGAAAAAAAATAGGAAAAAGACAGATAATACTAAGTGCTAGCAAGGATATGGAGCATCTAGATGTCCCATACACTACTGGTGGCAGTGCGAATTGGTATAACTACTTCAGATAACCATTTGGCAGTATTCACCAAAAGAAAAAATAAAACAGTGGCTCCACTCCTAGGTATAATATCCAATCCACACATATGTTCATAGCAACACTTTTCATAAAAACCTACAATTGGCCCTAGCTGTTTTGGGTCAGTGGATAGAGGGTTTGGCCTGTAGAGTACAAAGGTCAAGGGACTGATTCCAGTCAAGGGCACGTACCTCGGTTGCAGACTCGATTCCTAGCCCTGGTCAGGGCATGTGTGGGATCAATTGATGTGTTTTTCACACTGATATTTCTCTCTGTGTGTCTCTCCCTCTCCTTCCCACTCCAAAAATCAATGGGAAAATATCCTTGGGTAAGGATTAACAAAAACAAAGCAAAAAACACCTCCAATTGGAGATAATCCAAATGACCACTGATAGCAGGATGGATAAATAAATCCATTTAATTAATTCTACAATGGAATACTACTGAACGACAAGAATGGTAAACTACTGCTCAGGCCAGTTGGCTCGGTTGCTTAGAGCATCATCCTGATACACCGAGGTTGTGGGTTTGATCCCTGGTCAGGGCATATACAAGAATCAACCAATGTATGCATAAATAAGTGCAACAACAAATTGATTTTTTTCTCTCTCTCTCCTTTTCTCTCTCTCTCTCACTCTCTAAAATCACCAGTAAATTAAAAAGATTTTTAAAAGAATTATGAACTACAGTTATGAATAATAGCATAATTGAATTTGACAAACATAATGTTGAGCAAAAGAAGCCAGACCACAAAATAATATGATTCCTTTTATATCAAGTAGGGGTCGTCAAGCCACAGCCCATGGGCTGGCCACCTGTTTTTGTAATTAAAGTTTTATTGGAACATCGTCACACTCATTTGTTTGTGTATTGTCATTGGCTGCTTCGGTGCTACAACCTCAAAGTTGAATAACTATGACTGAGACCATCTGGCCTGCAAGCCTGAAATATTTATTATCTGGCTGTTTAAGAAAAAGTAGGCCAACCCTTGATATAAAGTTCAAAAACAAGCAAATTTAATCTATGCTGTTAGAAGTCAGGGCAGCCAGTATCTAGGAGCAGAACACTGTAAATATTATTATGAGCTTGTCCTTTTCTCAAAACCACTAAAGAAAATTTCACATAGACCACAGTTGTGGTGACTATTACAAATAAGAACGTCTGGGTTTTATTCGCTATTATTGTGTACATCATGGTGACCTCATTAAGACAGGTTTCCATGGATACACTTAGTTAGGAATGAAGTAGAGGTAAAACATTAGTCCAGAAAATAAATACTGTCTGTTTAAATTTAAAACTAATCCAAGCAAGGGTGATTTAAACACACACATACACACACACACACACAACACACACACACACACACACACACACATACACACACACACACACACACACAACACACCCCACAGGTAACATATGCCAATGTCTGAAGATAGTGGTTGTCACACATTGGGGCAGAGGGTCCTACTGGTATCTAGTGAGTAGAGGCTGTTGAATATCCTGCAATGTACAGGACAGCCTCCAATGGTAAATATCAATCGTGCTCAAGTTGAGAAACCCTGGTTTGATGAATGGCAAAATAAATGTAGTGCCTCTAGAAGAAGTCAGATATAAAATGGTAATTACTGTATTCTATATAATAAAAGTCCAGTGGCCGAAACGGTGGCACAACCAGAATGACCAGAGACCAGGGTAATGAGGCAGTGGGGCAAGTGGTTAGGGGCAATGAGGCAGGCAGACACAGTGGTTAGGGGAGATCAGGCAGGTAAGCAGAGTGGTTAGGGGCAAAGATGCAGGCTGAGTGGTTAGGGGCAATAAGGCAGGCAGATGAGTCGTTAGGGGCAATCAGGCAGGCAGGTGAGTGGTTAGGGGTGATGAGACAGGCAGGCAAAGATGGTTAGGGGCAATCAGACAAGCAGGCAGAGTGGTTAGGGGTGATGAAGCAGGCAGGCGAGTGGTTAGGGGAAATCAGGCAAGCAGGCAAGCAGTTAGAAGCCAGTGGTCCTGGATTGCAAGAGGGTTGTCTGATTGCCGGTTTAGGCCCGATCCTGCAGGGTCGGGCCTAAACCAGCAGTAAGCATCCCCTGAAAGGTCCTGGATTGCAAGAGGGTGCAGGCCAGGCTGAGGGGACCCTTTCCCTCACCCCCATGCACAAATTTTGTGCTCTGGGCTCTAGCAGTAATAATAAAAGTAAAGCAACCAGGATGGTTTGGGTAGCAGTGGAGCCTCCACCTATGGTACAGAAGGTCACAGTTTGATTCTCGGTCAAGGCACATGCCTGGATTACCTGATTGATCCCCAGTGTGGGATGTGCAGGAGACAGCAGATCAATGGTGCTCTCTCATCATTGAGGTTTCCATGTCTCTCTCCCTTCCTCTCTGAAATCAACAAAAATATATTTTAGCCCAACCCGGTTTGGCTCAGTGGATAGAGTGGCCTGCGGACTGAAGGGTCCCAGATTCGATTCCTATTAAGGGCATGTACCTTGGTTGGGGGCACCTCCCCAGTAGGGGGCGTGCAAGAGGCAGCTGATAGATGTTTCTATCTCTCTCTCTTTCTCTCTGTAAAAAATGAATAAAATATATTTTCAAATAAGTATATATTTTTTAAAATAATAAAAGTGAAGCAGTGCTGTCCAATAGAACATTCTGCAATGATAGAAACTTTCTGTATCTTTGCTGTTCAATAGCCGTTAGCTATATGTGGTATACTGAGCACTTGATATATGGCTTAGGTTCAGCTTAGATTCTGAAGGCATATTTTATTTTTTTATATATACTTTTATTGATTTCAGAGAGGAAGGGAGAGAGAGAAAAACATCAATGATGAGAAGGAATCATTGATCGGCTGCCTCCTACATGTCAGACTAAGCCCGCAACCCAGGCATATGCCCCTGACCAGAATCAAACCTGGGACCCTTCAATCTACAGGCAAATGCTCTATCCACTGAGCAAAAAATCAGCTAGGGCTAATTTTAATAAATTTAAATTAAATATTGGACAGCACAGGACTTGAGACGGACTCCTTTGTGTGAATCTGCGACGTCAGTTACTGGCTGTGTGACTTTGGCAAGTTCTATGTGGCTTCATTTTCTGATCTGTAAAAATGAGGTTTAGAGTAGAACCAAGGTCAAAGGGTTCCTGAGAATATTAAATGAGTCAGTATGCATGAAGCACTTAGAGCCTGGCACATAACAGGTGCTATTTAAGTATGAGCTATGTAAATATTGTCATTGTTCTTATTATTTACTAGAGGCCCGGTGCATGAACATTCACAACCTGCCCCCTCACAGCCCAGGGGTCCTCAAGGCAGGAAGCGACCCTGCAATCAGGGGAAGGCTATGCCCCATCACACCTCTGCTGCTGCCACTGAGTCTCGGGCAGCCCTAGGCAGCTAGGAAGCTGACATGTAAGGCTTGCCTGAACCTCAGGCTGGCCCTAGGCAGCTGGGCAGCCAACATCTGAGACTTGCCTGTGCCTTGGGCTGGTCCTTAGCGGTTGGGAGGCTGAGGGCAGGTTTGGCTGCACTGTGACCTGTCATTCCTCTGGCTGAGCTTAGAGGACTGTGTCCCTCTGGCAGAACTGAGGAGATTGGGTGCAGCCATCTTGTGGCTGTGGGTGCTGCTATCTTTGTGATGGTATGACAGTCAATTTGCATATTCCCTCTTTATTAGGTAGGATTATTAATATTCTTACAATATACTGGACAGAGCTTCTCTCTTCCAGTCCTTTGGTCCCTCTCCATTTCTCTTATTGTGGCACACAAAACCCTTAAAAACCTTAGTGCTTCCTGGATCTCCAGGATTATTTACCCCTATTGATTCCAATTCAAATTATTTATCTGCCCAAAGAAACCTTGCTTTTTGGGATCCCAAGGACAAAACTCATTTTTGTTTTTAATTGTTTTTAATTATAAAATGTTTCCTCTTATTCACTATTATTGTGTACATCATTGTGACCTCATTAAGACAGGTTTCCATGGATACACTTAGTTAGGAATGAAGTAGAGGTAAAACATTAGTCCAGAAAATAAATACTGTTGAAATTTAAAACTAATTCAAGCAAGGGCAATTTAAACACATCCACATATACAAACATACCCACAGATTATAATGAGGGGATAGGTGTAAAAAAGTATCAATAATAATATATTAAATATCGACATACCCACCTACCATTTTGACTTATTTGCTTCAGACTATTTTTAAATATTTTAGTATTCTTAGACTTTTTTATTATGGAAAATTTTAACATACCCAAAAGTATATAGAATAGTGTAATGACTCTCATCACCAGCTTCCATAATTATTAACATTTTGTCAATATTGCTGCTCCAGATCTCTTAAGAAAATTAACCTTGACAGAGGCGGTTAAATCTAAGATATTAACCATGAATTAATTTTTGAAAACTAATTTTGAATATATATGTATATATTTTAATCTGTTATTATGGTGCCCTACATTGATAGCTTTTCTGATGTTGTATTCTTTGCATTCTTATGATAAACCCTACTTGATCATGAATTCTTTTCATATGTTGTTGGATTTGAGTGGCTATTATTTTGTTTTGATTTTTTTACATCACTTCATGAATACAATTGGTTTATAATTTTTTTATGCAAGCTGCACCTGGTTTTGGTATTAACATTATACTATTCTCATACAATGAACTGAATATTAAAAAGAACATACATTCTTTATTTCTTAGGCATAAGGTTTTAACTGAATATTATATCAACATTGTAATTGTGTCTTACAACATTTTTGTGGTATATATTCAATCTCTACATTCTATGTATTGATTTTTTTTTAAGATTAATTTCATTTGTATTATTTATCATGGTCCATGTTCTAATTCTAATATTTTTCCTCTTTACTTTTAAATAAATCTTTATTGTTCAGATTATTACATTTGTTTCTCTTTTTTCCCCTCCATAGCACCCCTCCACCCAGCTCCCACCCTTCCCTCTGCCCTTACCTCCCTCCCATTGACCTCATCCATAGGTGTATGATTTTTGTCCAGTCTCTCCCTGCACACCCCTCACCCCTTTCCCCCTGAGAATTATCAATCCACTCCCTTTCTGTGCTCCTGATTCTATTATATTCACCAGTTTATTCTGTTGATCAAATTTTTAATTCACTCAATTTTTAGATTCACTTGTTGATAGATATGTATTTGTTGTTCATAAT
>JAAGEH010000137.1:3747658-3799170 GCA_011751065.1 Lasiurus cinereus | reverse complement strand
TTCTTCCTCTTCTAAAAGAGTACCTTTCAGCATTTCATATAATACTGGTTTGGTGTTGATGAACTCCTTTAGCTTTTTCTTCTCTGTGAAGCTCTTTATCTGCCCTTCCATTCTGAATGATAGCTTTGCTGGGTAGAGTAATCTTGGTTGTAGGTTCTTGCTATTAATCACTTTGAATATTTCTTGCCACTCCCGTCTGGCCTGCATCGTTTCTGTTGAGAAATCAGCTGACAGTCGTATGGGTGTTCCCTTGTAGGTAATTAACTGTTTTTCTCTTGCTGCTTTTAATATTCTCTCTTTGTCTTGCTCTTGGTATTTTAATTATGATGTGTGTTGGTGTGGTCCTCTTTGGATTCCTTTTGTTTGGGGTTCTGTGTGCTTCCTGGACTGGTAAGTCTATTTCTTTCATCAGGTGGGGGAAGTTTTTGGTCATTACTTCTTCAACTGGAGTTCAGAGCAGTCGGGAGCTTGTGTCTCCCTGTAGATTGAAAAAGCCAGTCACCTACTAAGTTATAAAAAATAATCAATTATAAATTTTTAAATAAAAATAATTGAAAATTTAAAGACATCATAGATGGGGTACGTTCAAGACCAGACACAGTAAAGGGACAATTTTGTGGTTACCCATAATATTTACATCCACACTTAGCTATAAATATTTCTAACTAAAATCTAAAATTGTTCAGTACTTTATTCCCTCCTAAACATAACACAGGTTTTAATACTCTTTAACTCTCTAACCTTTTCCTCCACAATAATTATCTTGCTATCTGGAGTTTCATTTTTACTTTTAATCCTCACCTGAGGATATTTTTCCATTAATTTTTCGAGAGAGTGGGAGAGGGAGAGACAGAATCATTGATGTGAGAGAAACATATTGATTGGTTGCCTCCTGCAGGAACCCTAGCCAGGGTCCGGGCTGGGGAAGGGCTTGCAACCAAGGTATGTGGCCTTGACCATAATCAAACCTGGGACCCTTTGGTCTGCAGGTTGATGCTCTATTCATTGAGCCAAACTGGCTAGTGTCTCATTTTTACTTTTTTAATATAATAAATTGTTTTCTAAGTTAATAGTCAACAGATCATTAAATTTGGTGACACATTTTATCAATTTCTGTTTTCACTGCTTTTTCTTATACCCCACCCCGTCCCTCCAGGATCACAATTGTTCTTGCTGAAGAATACCCTCCAATAATTTACAGTGAAAGTCCATAAATGACAATTTTTTCTAGCTTGTAGTTATGAAAAGGTCTTATTTTGACACCATTTAAAAAATTTATTTTTCAATTACACTTGACATAGAATAGGATACTAGTTTCAGTTTTACCATTTTTAAAATGACATTTTAACAGGAAATACATGTCTAGATTGCAGTTATTTCCCCTCAATATTTTGAAGGTGTTACTCTACTGTCTACTGATGTTCTGAGGAATCTATTAGACTAATTGCTGTACCTTTGAAAGTAATTTTTTAGTCTCTGTGATATAACCTTTTAGATTTTCTTTCTCATTGATTCTTTGCAATTTCACTTCAATCTAGCTTTCGATTCTTTTATCCTGTTTGATATTCAGCACTTTTGATCTAAAGGCTCATGTCTTCACTTTTGGAAAATGATTAGTTTTTACATCTCAAAAAAACAGTGCTTTTCTTCCATTTCCCCAACTCTCTTACTTTAGAATTCCTGTTTTTATCATCCATGTCTCTTAACTGCTGTTTCATATTTGTTTTTCATCTTGTTTTTCTCTTTGTGTTCTATTTTAGGGTTGTTCATCAGAATTGCTTTTTGACAAAATTGTCCCTTTTCTGAGTCCGGTCTTGAATTTAACCCATCTATGATATCTTTATATTTTCAGTTATTTTTATTTAAAAATCCATAATTGATTATTTTTATATCCACCTATGCTTGTTTCTTTGTTCCTTATTTTTCTTTATAATTCCAGAGATTTGTGAATAAAAATTATTCTTCTCTTTGATCATCTTAATATAGTTATTTTAAGGTCTAAGTTACTGTTGTCTGCAATGAGGTTATTGTCTGATTATTGATTTATAGTTTGTCTCTTTTTAATATGTGTGCATTTTATTGATTTCTGAGAGGAAAGGAGAAGGGAGAGAGAGAGAAACATCAATAATGAGAGAATCGTTGATTGGCTGCCTCCTGCGCGCCCCCTACTGGGGATCGAGCCTGCCACCCAGGCATGTGCCCTTGGCGGGAATCAGACCTAGGACCCTTCAGTCTGCAGGCCAACTCTCTATCCACTGAGAGAGTCAGTGGAACTTGGCAGCAGGTATGGTGGAGGAAAAAGATGACAGAATTAATTACAAGGCTTCTTGAACTCAGATGATTGGGCACCCGGGATAGTGTTATCCAACACAGGGAACACTGGGGAGGAAGCAGATGTGTAGGAAACCTGGATTCCATTCAAGTTATGTCAAGTTTGACAAACTTTTCACACTTCACATCTGTGCCAAGGATTGGCATAAAGGTGTCATATTATAACACATTGGAGAAAAATCTCTGATCACAAAGTTTCTTCTGGAATGCAAATGGTGCAATATTTTGATAAAGTTATTGGAAATTATCCGCAACAATTTAGGGAATGTAATAAATAAAAACATCTTGTGTAAAACTGTCATTCTCCCAGAGTTTGCATAATTTCTCTTGATGAGGCATATAACTGTTGAAGCATTTGCTTAATTGATAATTTGTGCATAATTTTCTAAACTTTAGAACATAATTATCATCACTTGTGTCTGAGTTAACACTGAATTGAAGCACTTTGGTGAAATGTTTGAGACACTAACAAAGTTTTAAAGGCAGCAAATAAGGAAGAAATTGAAAAATTTTGATTAACATAACAGCAGGCTTCTGTCAAGCTCCATACAACTTAACGTGTCTCAGGGTAAAATAAATTTGGACATAATCAGGACATTAATCTAAAGTAAAATTGAGTTCAAATTTAATGAGTTATACCAAGATCAGAAGAGTTTAGTTTTAATTCCAATTTTCTATTACCTATATAATTAAAAAATGTCAGCACTGCAAGGGACCTTCGGCATCACTCAAATTAAGAAACTGCCCTAGTCAATTTGCTCAGTGGATAGTCAGCCTGTGGACTGAAGGATGCCAGGTTTGATTCCAGGTCAGGGCACATGCCCAGGTTTCAGGCTTGATCCGTAGTAGGGGGCATGCAGGAGGCAGCCAGTCAATGATTCTGGCCGGATGGAACTTAATTTATTTCCTTTTTTTTTTAATTGATTTTGGAGGGGAAGAGAGAGGGAGAGAGAGATAGAAACATCAATGGTGAGAGAGAATCATTGACTGGCTGCCTCCTGCACGCCCCCTACTGGGGATCGAGCATGCAAACTGGGCATGTGCCCTGACTGGGAATGGGTGGGGTCCGGCCAGCCTGGCTAGAGGGAGGGGATATGGGTGGTTGACCTGCCTGCCTGCTGATCAAACTCCTGGTCAAGGGGACAATTTGCATATTAGCCTTTTATTATATAGAATATACACTGAGTGGCCAGATTATTATACATTCAGAAATCATCATTATCTGGCCACTCAGTTTATATTTCTTATTAGTTAAAAAGGGGGGGAAATTACCTTTATAATGTAGAAGCCTAGTTAATGCTACTTTAACCAGGTGGTCAAAATTATCGTCATCATTAATAGGACAAACAGATATCATACACCTCCAATGCAATGTACTGGAATGACACACTCCTGATGCTCTTGCCAAAAATATTTCGCCTGAATCTAATCCAGAAGGAACAATCCAAAGTATCCAGATTCAAAGGTATTCTGGCCAGCTGGCATGGCTCAGTGGTTGCACATTGACCTATGAACCAGGACGTCCTGGTTCAATTCCAGGGCAGGAGGCAGCCAATTAAAGATTCTCTCTCCTCACTGATGTTTCTCTCTCTCTCTCCCTCTCCCTTCCTCTCTGAGATCACTAAAAATATATTTTAAAAATTAAAACGAAAGAAAGATGTTCTGCACAACTGGCCTCAATTCCTCAAAAATGTCCATGTCAAAGCACAACAAACCAACAGACTTGGAAACTGCTCCAAATGAAAAGATGCTACAGAATCATGACGACTCAACGTTGATTCCATCCTGAATCCAACGGGGGTGGGGGTGGGGTGGAAATCAGGTACAGATGGCGTGATTGGGAGGATTGGTGAGTTTGGGATATGGATTATATATCAGACAATAATGTCAGGTCACTGTTCCATTTCCTGGGTATGGGCCATGCATTGTGGTGATGGAGGAAAATGTACTGTACTCTTTCTGAAGAGCTATGAACTGACAGGCTGAAGGGTTGCTGTATCTCCATTTAAAAAGCAATGGTTCAGGCAGAAACCAGTTTGGCTCAGTGGATAGAGCCTTGGCCTGCGGATTGAGGGGTCCCAGGTTTGATTCTGGTCAAGGGCATGTATCCTGGTTGCGGGTGCATCCCCAGTGGGGGGCGTGCAGGAGGCGGCTGGTCGATGTCTCTCATTGATGTTTCTGGCTCTCTATCCCTCTCCCTTCCTCTCTGTAAAAAATCAATAATATATATATATATATATAAAACAATGGTTCAGAAAAGAAACAAGCAAACAAATATGTGTGTTTGTGTATCTCAATAGGAAGAAGGCAATGTGGTGATAAAGTGGTAACAACAGGAATTCTTGGTGAAGGGTAGAAGGGTATTCATCATTCTATTCTTCCCACTTTTCTCTCTTTGACATTTTTTTCAAAACAAAAATGTGGACAGTGGAGTGGCCTTCCTTCTGTCTCACTGCTTCACTAATGAACACACTTTCACTGAAAAAAAACAAACAACTTGCACAGAATAAACAATAAATAATAAAAACAAACAAATGAACCCAAAGCTTTGTTCTGGGTCATGTTTTCTGGGTAGAATTTCTTAACCCTCCCCTTGCCCACCCCCCCCACCCCCCGCATCCTCACAGACACATCGCACAATGAATCAGCCTCTCTCTTCTGAACTCTTTCGTGACGATCCATCGCTCCAACCGAACTGTAACCTCTTTGATATCTGGGTCTGTGTGTTGTGTGGGATGTGCACAATGCCCGAGCGGTACCTGCCACAGACTGGATGCTCCATGGATGCTTTGCAAACATTATCCAGGCTGAGTGTTGAGGCTTGGAGAGGCTTCAGGAAGCAGACAGGGGTGAGAAAGTGTCCGCAAGAGAAAGGGATGGGGTGAGCAGAGGTAAGGAAGGAGGAATGGCTGTTTTGTATTTACCAAGAGCATTTGCCGACACCGGTTTGGCTCAGTGGATAGAGCGTCGGTCTGCGGACTGAAGGGTCCCAGGTTCGATTCCGGTCAAGGGCATGTACCTTGGTTGTGGGCACATCCCCAGTAGGGAGCGTGCAGGAGGCAGCTGATCGATGTCTCTCTCTCATTGATGTTTCTAACTCTATCCCTCTCCCTTCCTCTCTGTAAATAATCAATAAAAATAAGAAAATAAAAGAACATTTGAGCCCTAGCTGGTTTGGCGCTGGTTTGGCTCGGTGAATAGAGCCTCGGCCTGCGGACTGAAAGGTCCCAGGTTCAATTCCAGTCAGGGGCACATGCCTGGGTTGTAGGCATCTATCCCCAGTAGGGGCCTCCAGGAGGTAGCTAATCAATGATTCTCTCTCATCATTGATGTTTCCATCTCTCTCTCCTTCTCCCTTCCCCTCTACAATCAATAAAAATATTTTTAAAAAAGAACATTTGATATGCTTGGTCAGACTGAAGATTTATATACATGAAAATGCCTAGCTCACCAGCTTTTTAATAAGAAAAAATGTGGTGAGTCAGCCAAAACCGGTTTGGCTCAGTGGATAGAGCGTCAGCCTACAGACTGAAAGGTCCCAGGTTCAATTCTGGTCAAGGGCATGTACCTTGGTTGTGTGCACATCCCCAATAGGGGTGCAGGAGACAGCTGATCGTTGTCTCTCTCTCATTGATGTTTCTAACCCTCTATCCCTCTCCCTCCCTCTCTGTAAAAAAAATAAATAAAATATATTTTTTTAATGTGGTGAATCAATGAATAAGTGAAATTTGAAAAGCAGGCTTAGATCAGATTGGAAAGGGCCTTGACTGCTGAATTGAGGAATCTAACCATTGCCTAGTTTTTGACATGCAAGGTCTTCTCCCAGTGGCAGGAAGAGAGCGGGTTCTAGGGCGAGTCTTTTATACATTTTCTTCCTTAAATAATAAGGAAAGGCAGAGACAAGTGGGACTCTGAAGAGACCTGTTTCCAAACTCAGGAAGAGGAGAGATCAACTTACCTACCCCGAAAAAGCCCTATCATGGAGTTTGATGACATTCAACATCCCTCAGATGAAGGGCATCACAAAATGAACATCAGATGTAAAAATAAATAAATACAGCTCTGACTGGTTTGGCTCAGTGGCTAGAGCATCGGCTGCGGACTGAAGGGTCCCGGGTTCGATTCTGGTCAAGGGCATGTACCTTGGTTGCGGGCATGTCCCCCCAGTGGGGGGTGCGCTGGAGGCAGCTGATCGATATTTCTCTCTCATCGATGTTTCTGGCTCTCTATCCCTCTCCCTTCCTCTCTGTAAAAAATGAATAAAATATATTTTAAATAAATAAATACAGCTATTTGATACAAGCCATGCTTGCCTTTGGGAAGAATGGGTGAAATTATTTTGGTTAATAGTACTACATGTTTTAAACTTTAAGAAGCATATATTTATGAAATAACCCTCCTAACACTTTTTAACGGGGTTTCACTTTAGCCCATAGATTACAAAGCTCCCACGATGGCTATGTCAAATGTTACATTAAACCCTTTTAAGTAATTTTAGTCCCATTGCGCTCTCCCCGACCAATAGACAGTTTTCTATTTATTTAGCATTGGTGTTTGGCTTTCTTCCGGACAGACTCGCGGAGTGTGACAATGTAAATAACGGAAAACAATCTGATTATCAGAGCTGAGAAAAAGGAAAGCGTGTTCTCTTCGGAGGTTATCATTTCCTTGATCACTCCTGAACAGGCTGGCATCTATTTCATCCTCGTTCGTAGTCACAGTACACCTTCACATACACCCCTAACTGACAAGGCGCAAGCGGGAAGTGATGAATCTATTAGCTGCTCAGCAAAATGATTTGTTTAGGTTCGAGCTCCTTTGAATCTTCAGTCAAGGTCTACAGAAATCTTAGCTGAGAGAAAATGTAAGCCTCGGGGACCATTCTTAACATCAATTTTCAGCCCAATTATGATGTAGCATTGACCTGTGCCAGAATTTTTAACATCCCTGGGAGAACCCATCAGCGGTGGTCAGAATGATTTGTAGCTTACAGAGCACATCGGCATTCTTTTGCGAGAAAGGAGACAAGATAATTTGGACTGTTGTTTCAGGTAATGAAGTAAAATCAAGTGATCCATCATTGGGGCCTATGCACAAATAGACTGTGACACAGCTAAATTAGTCACAAGTGTCCACGGCAGGCCAACCTCGGCAGAGATAAAGGGCTAGATATGCCACTTAGCAATGTTCCCTTAAAACCAGTCCTGATGTGTTCATAAACAGGAGCGGGACTCTATGGCTACAATCAACTGAGATGTTAGGCCAGCCCGCAAAGCCAGCCAGAGGCAGATCTCACTGCAGGTTTTTAGAGATTAGCATATCACAGGAGCCAGATGCGGTTCCCCAACTTAAAATACAATCCTGCTCCCTGGCAGGAAAAATGTAAGCCAGGCCCGGCCAGTGTGGCTCAGTGGTTGAGCGGCAACCTCTGAACCAGGAGGTCGTGGTTTGATTCCCAGTCGGGGCACGTGCCCGGGTTGTAGGCTCTGTCCCCACTGGGGAGTGTGCAGGAGGCAGCCGATCACTAATTCTCTCACCTTGTTGATCTTTCTATTTCTCCTTCCCTCTCCCTTCCTCTCTGAAATCAATAACAATATTTTTTAAAAGAGGAAGAAAGGAAAGTGTAAGCCTGTTTTGCAACACCAGGAAAATAGAAGCATTCATACGTATTGTGCTCAGTGTGGTCCAATAAGTAAAACATGAAATAAATAGCTGGTAACAGGACATTTTAAAACATCAAGACAGGTCAGCATTGGGCCTTGGTGGTTGACTGTCAACTGTAATTGAAATGTAAAAAAAGAAAAGAATTGGAGTTGGAAAGTAAAGCTCAATAAATCTGGGAAAAGAAAACCCAGAAAAGAATAGATCTGGGGCTTCTCTGAAGACCTGGCTGGGAGGCCAGGTCCTCCCTGTGGCCAACTGCGTTGCCATGGAAACCAGCGGGCTGGTGGTAGGGGACTGTGATGCTCCGGGGCAGGGAGTGGTTTCTCTGAAGACCTGGCTGGGAGGCCAAGTCCTCCACAAGGCACACTGTCGTTGCCATGGAAACCAGTGACATAGGCAGGGGGGGGCATTGTGACGCTGGCGGGCAGGAGGGGTGATAACCAGGAACTGGCCCAGTGCCCCTCAGACCGACCAGAGGCTTCGCACGCAGCGCGGCAGTGGGAGTGGTGCCCCCCCCCAACCGGCCTAGAGACATCCTGCTTGCCGCCCCGATGACCACACCACCGCCATCACCACCATCGCAGCCACCACAGCCATCACCATCATCGCCATCGTCCCCGCCGCCGCCGCCACCCCGCTCCTTGCCCGCCGAGACCCTCCCGCAGCCCCTGAGGACCCACGGGCTCTCCCAGCTGACCAGCAGCCTGTACATCGGCAACGCCGTGGCCGCCAACAACCGGTACCTGCTGGCCACCAACCACATCACGACGGTCATCAATATCTCCGTGGAAATCATCAACACGTTCATCGAGAACATCCAATACGTCAAGGTGCCGGTGAGCGACTCGCCCAACGCCCGCATCGGGGACTTCTTCGACGCGGTGGCCGATTACATCCACGACGTGGAGCTGCGCCAGGGCCGCACGCTGGTGCACTGCCACGCGGGCATCAGCCGCTCGGCCACCGTGTGCTTGGCCTTCCTGATGAAGTACCACTCGCTCTCGCTCCTCGACGCGCACACCTGGACTCGCGCCTGCCGGCCGGTGATACGCCCGAACCACGGCTTTTGGGAGCAACTGATCCTCTACGAATTCAAGCTCTTCAACAGAAACACCGTGAAGATGATCGACTCCCCGCTGGGAAGAATCCCCGACGTGTACCAGAAGGAGTACCAGCTCATGCTGTCCCTGTGAGCCGCCCGGCCCGGCCCGGCCCGGAACACCTGGATCCACGCCATCATGGGACTGTGACTGCTGGACTTTAGTAGGGTCTCTACTGACCACGCAATGACTTTTAGAAGGGCAAGCAAGAAGGGGGGGCTGCTGAAGTCTTTGGCTCGGTGATCCTCCTCCTTAGGCAATAAAATCAAGTCAATGAAAGATGGTGTCGTTATTTCTTATTCCCCCCCCCCCCCCCCCCCCCGCCGGCAGGGAAGGGCGGGGGCCTGGGCAGAGAGGAGGGTGGGAAGGTGGTACCCAGCCCAGAGGGGCCTGCATCTGGGCCCTGCCTGGTCCTGAGTAACCCAGGAGTGATACCCCCTCCCCCCCCGCCCCCCAATCTCTCCACACACACAACCCGGCCACCCAAACCCAGAATCCTGCCTGGTTCTTTCCATCCCAAAGTCCCAAAGTCATCGATGGGTGTTCTGGGGGCCTTGGGGGAGTCCCGGGCCCTTACCTATAACCACGGTGGCCAAACTCTGGATTTCTAGATTGGATTTGCATATCAAGTAGTTTTCCAAGAAGCCATTCCACTGTATGAAGTTTAAAAATCTTTTTGCACACGGACAATGGGGTGGTGAGCACTTTGGGAGAAGAGGATGGGAGCGGGCTGGAAGAGGTTAGTGGGGGGAAAAGGGGAACCTAGGTAATACTTTCAACAATAAAAATAGATAGATAGATAGATAGATAGATAGATAGATAGATAGATAAATTTCAAATTCTGTACTAGATGCCAAGGCCTCAAGATACCCTTTGCAACTCTATTCTCCTTATCCAGGGCAAGTGATGAGAGAATAGGCAATATGCATCAACAGAGGCAACCCTGGCCTCCTGCTCCCTCCAGCCCTGTGGCTGCCACCATTTTTGTTGGGATTTATTTATCTTCTATAATTGAAACTGTGTAGCCTTAAGCAGAGGCCAAGACAGGCCAGGGCTGCAGAAGCTTGGCTTACTCCATCGCCGGGGGCAACCGTGGCCTCCTGCTCTCTCCAGCTCTGTGGCTGCCACCATTTTTACTGGGATTTATTTATCTTCTATTATTGAAACTTTGTAGCCTTGAGGGGAGACCTGGGCCCGCCAGGGTGTGTGGAAAGCTTGCCTTCCTCCATCACCAGGGCCTCAGGGGTTTCTCTTATGGGCCTTGGCTGGAGCTGCAGCTAGAACACAGTCCTGACATCTCTGACACTTTCTGCCATTGTGACCTGGGGGGGGGGGGCGGCAGGGGGGAAAGAAAGAGGAGTATCTCAGAGCCTGTTTTCCCACCTGTCATTCAGTGACAGCCCACAGCTCACAGGGTAGTGATGAGGTGTCGATTCCTTAGCGTGAGACCTGGCACAGGAATGCAGTCAGGGCTGCTCCTGTTATTAATAATACTCATTGGCCCTGTTGGGTGGGAATCAGCACGTTCATCCTCACAATGACTCCCCCGCCCCCCCTCTGCCCACAGCTCTTTGTTATCTGCAAAGTGCTCTTCCGAATATACATCCTGTCTGTAGAAACAAATGGTTAGGGTTCCTTAGGATTCTACCTCAGAAGAGGCCTAGGTTTAGAGGCTCTGCAGGGTTCCCACTGTGTCACTCCGTTTAATCTATGTACAAGCAAGAAGCACAATTCTAGCCACGACCACCCCCAACTGCCATCACCAAAGGCCTTGTTTATTTTTTATATTTTTATTGATTTCAGAGAGGAAGGGAGGAGACAGAGATAGAAACATCAATGATGAGAGAGAATCATGGATCAGCTGCCTCCTGCATGCCCCACATAGGGAAGGGATTGAGCTCAGAACCTGGGCATGTGCCTGGACCATGAATTGAGCCGTGAACTCCTAGTTCATAAGTCGATGCTTAACCACTGAGCCACACCGCTGGGCCAAACACCTTGTTTATAATCACTGACCATTAAGAGCCAGTGCTCCAGGATCTACCAGGATCCACGAAGGAACTTGCTGAAGGGACAAACGAGTGGTCCCCAGAAGTAGGCCCTCCCCTGCTGGCCTGATCACCCACAACTGCCCTCCCTTGCAGGTCTGGTCCCTGCCAACTGCCCTCCCCTGCTGGTCATCTTGTGGTGGCCATCTTGTGTCCACATGGGGTCAGGATCTTGGGCAGTCATCTTGTGTGTTGGGGTGATGGTCAATCTGCATATTACTCTTTTATTAGATGGGATAGAGGCCTGGTGCATGGGTGGGGGCCAGCTGGTTTGCCCTGAAGGGTGTCCCAGATCAGAATGGGGGTTCCCTTGGGGCATGGGGTGGCCTGGGAGAGGGGCCTGTGGTGGTTTGTAGGCCGGGCACATTCCCCTCCCCTCCCCCGTCCCCCGGGACCCAAGTAGAGGCCTTGTCATCTGGGATTTATTTATCTTCAATAATTGAAACTTTGTATCCTTAAGCAGAGGCCAAGGCAGGCCAGGACTAAAGAAGCTTGGCTTCTTCCATCACCGGGGGCAACCCTGGCCTCCTGCTCTCTCCAGCTCTGTGGCTGCCACCATTTTCACTGGGATTTATTTATCTTCTATCATTGAAACTTTGTAGCCTTCAGGGAGGCCTGGGCCCTCCAGGGGATGTGGAAAGCTCGCCTTCCTCCATCACCGGGAAAACGCAAGCCTCTCTCCTGATCGCTCCATGGCTGCAGCCATCTTGGTTGGGTTAATTTGCATACTCACTCCTGATTGGCTGGTGGGCGTGGCTTGTGGGCAAGGCTTGTGGGTGTAATGAACTGATGGTTAATTTGCATATTACTCTTTTATTAGATAAGATATAATATATATAATGTATATTATATATATTATATATTTAATATATATCTGATATATATCTGAATATATATTATATATATTTCAGACAGGAAGGGAGAGAGAGAGAGAGGTAGAAACATGATGAGGGGGAATCATGTATCAGCTGGCTCCTGCAGGCCCCCACCTGGGATCAAGCCCATAACCTGAGCATATGCCCTGACCAAGAATTGAACCATGACCTCCAGGTTCATAGATGGATGCTCAACCACTGAGCCATGCCAACTGGGCTCAACCAAGTCTTCTAAGATGGATTTACATTTTTAAATTCTGAAATCTTTGGTTTTATGCCATTTTGTTCTGCAACATCTACTAACATTTCTCTGTCATTTTATTTATTTTCAGTTTGATTTTTATCTTCTTCACTAGAGGCTCAGTACACAAAATTCATGCATGGGGTTGAGGGGGGTCCCTCAGCCTGACCTGCATCTTCTCCAAATCCGGGACCCCTTGGAAGATGTCTGACTGCCTCTCACAATCTGGGACTGCTGGCTCCTAACTGTTTGCCTACCTGCCTGCCTGCCTGATTGCCCCTAACCACCTCTGCCTGCCTGCCTGATTGCCTCTAGCTGCTCCCCTGCTGGCCTGATTGCCCCTAACTGCCTCTGCCTCGCCCTGCACCCAAGGCCCAGGCTTCCCTCCCTCTGGCTGGCCACAGGCACCGAGGACCAGGGACGGCTTTGCCCAGGCCGGCTGCAGCCTTGGGCTTGTCCCTCTCCTGGGCCACAGCAGCAGGTGCTGGCACCCAGGACCGTGGAGCATGGGGCTTGTTTCTCTCCCAGGCCACAGGCACAGCTGCTGGTGGCCGGAATCATGGAGACCTTGGAGCATGCAGATTGTCCCTCTCCTGGGCTGCAGGCACAGGTACAGCCACAGCTGCTGGCACCCAGGACCATGGGTCAGGCGGCTTGTTCCTCTCCCGGGTCACAACCTCAGACATTGGCACCCAGGACGGCGGGGCATGCAGCTTGTCCCTCTCCCAGGTCACAGGCACGGGTGCAGTCACTGGTGCCCAGGACCACGGGGCATGTGGCTTGTCCCTTTCCTGTGACGAGCCACAAGTGCAGACGTAGTTGCTGGCGATCAGGACCACAGGGTAAGTGGCTTGTTCCTCTTTCGGGTCGCAGCCCCAGCTGCTGTTGTGTGGGACTGTGGGGCAGGCAGCTTGTTCCTCTCCTGGGCCACAGCCTACTGGTCCCCATTCCTCGCTCATGAACTCATTTGTGCCTGGCTGGTCCCTATTCCTCTCTCCCCAGTGTTGAGTGTCTGAGCCATTAGGCATGAGGGTGTGATAACCATTTGCATATTATCTCTTTATTATATAGGACTAGAGGCCAGATGCTTGAAGATTCGTGCAAGAATGGGCCTTCCTTCCCCTGGCTGCCAGCTCTGCCTTCGCTCTGTCCTGGAGCCACCTTTCCGCCTTCCCACGCTACCCAGAAATCCAGGCCGCCCCTGGCCGCTTGGCATCTGCATATGCAAATTAACCATCCATCTTCGCTGGGTTAATTTGCATACTCACTCCTGATTGGCTGGTGGGCGTCATGAAGGTATGGTCAATTTGGATCTTTCTCTTTTATTAGTGTAGACTAGAGGCCCAGTGCGTGAAATTTGTGCCCCTGGGAGGGTCCCTCAGCCTGGCCTGTGCCCTCTTGCAGTCTGAGAGCCCTGGGGGGATGTCCACTGACAGCTTAGTGGGCCTAAGCCAGCAGTCGGACATCCTTAGCATTGCCACAGAGGTGGGAGAGGCTCTCACCACTGCCGCTGTGCTCGCCAGCCATGATCCCGGCTTCTGGCTGAGCAGCGCTCCCCCTGTGGGAGCGCACTGATCACCAGGGAGCAGCTCCTGCGTTCAGTGTCTGCCTCCTGGTGGTCAGTGTGCATCATAGTGACCGGTCATTTCATCATTTGCTCATTTGCATATTAGCCTTTTATTATGTAGGATACGCTGTAGGTGAGGCCCCCTAGGACCATAGAAATGTGAAAAATTCACTGTGAACTCATTCTCAAATTTCTCCCCCTTAAAATCAATTGCCCCCCCCCACTGTGGGGCGTGTGCTGCACCTGCGGAGTCCCTGGGCTTGACACTTGCCCTCTCTGAGCTTCATTGCTGAATACATGGGCATACACCAAGGGAACTATCATCTCTTCTCCGCCTACCTCACCGGGTTGTCATGAGGAGGTTCTGAGCTAATAAACCTGGGAATGTTTCATTAGTAAGTGATGTCTAAACGCGAAGGGGTTGTTATTTTTAAGCTCATGGTGCCCTCGCAGGGAGCAGGCGCTGATGAGGGAGGAGGGCATGATCGTTTCCTGGGCTGTAGCTATGGAAGCTTTGCAGAAGGTTCCGCAGGCCTCAGAGGGGCGGGGTCTGGCCAGTAGCCCTGCAGTGTGGTCATCCCTGGAGGTGCTGGAGGGGGGGAAGGGACATTAGGGAGGCGTTAGGGGGATGGAGAAGCTGAAAGGGGAGTAACTGTCGAACCTCCCTCTTGGTGCCAGTTTTTAAATTGTTTGTGGGCATTTCACAGCTGTATGTGCTCAGGGCGGGGCTCCAACCTTCTGGAGCGGGGTGGGGCCAGGTGGGCTAGGAGGGTGGGTTTAGCCATGCGCCCTGCGAGGGTCAGTGTGCTTCCTCTGCAGAGAAGGTGCCACTGCTGAGGGTGAGGTGTCTGACCCTGGGGGCCGCTCAGGCCTGCCTCCATCCGGGTCTGGAGTTGTAGGGAGGAACGGTGTGCCCAGACCCAGCAGAGGGGACCCGGTGATGGTGGGCAGAGGGCCCCAGATACCTCGGGGGCACTGACAGGTCCTTGCCAGCGTGCTATTGTGGTGGGCGCCCCTAGCGAGGGTGTAGGGGGGGAGAGATCAGAAGTTGGAGGTGCAGGCTGAGGCTACCCCCAAGGCTGGATCTTCTCCCCACCTGGTCAGCCTCGCCATCCCCCTGGGGGTGCGGGACCTGGGATAGGGTATTCCTGAATCTCCTGGGATGTGGGGGCTGGGGTAGGGTGTCCGTGCAGGAGGATTGGAAGAGCTCCCCGTGGCCGCTTCCTCTTCCTTCTCTGCAGTCCGGGCTCCTGTCAGGCGCTCTCCTCAGACCCCCATGAATTTGGCTCTGGCCGCCCCACCCCTCTGTGGCTCCCTGCAGCCCCTGCCCACTTGGCTTTTTCCGGCCTCCTGCCTACCAGCAGCGCGGGCACGGTCTGGGGCAGGGGCGGTGGTGTGGGGAGCAGCTCTAGTAAGTTCAGTAAACCCCAGGTCAGCATTGGGATTCGGCTGCGGGCCATGGGGGAGTCTGCCATGGGGGAGTCCCGCCCCGAGACCCCACAGCCCTTCCCACCCTGTGAACGGTCATCATGAAATGGTGTCCCAGATAATTTGCATATTACACACACACCCACACACACACATATACACACACTAGTGACCCGGTGCATGAAATTCGTGCACACAGGGAGGTGTCCCTCAGCCCGGCCTGCAGCCTCGACAATCTGGGATATCCCTCTCACAATGCAGGATCACTGTCTCCTAACCACTCACCTGTTTGCCTGCTTGATCGCCCCTAACCAGTCTGCTGCTAACCTGCTTGCCCCCAACTACCCTTCCCCCATTGGCCTTCTCACCCCCAACTGTGCCCCTTGCCAGCCTGCTTGTCCCCAACTGCCCCCCTGCTGGCCTGATCACTCCCAACTATCCCCCTCTGCCAGCCTGCTTGCTCAAAACTGCCCCCGCTGCTGGCCTGCTCACCCCCAACTGCCCCCACCCGATGGCCTGATCACCCCCAACTGCCCCCTCCTCCTGTCATGATCACCTCTAACTGCTTCTGCCTCGGCCCCACCACCATGGCTTTGTCCAGAAGGATGTCCGGAAGGTTTTCCAGTCTAATTAGCATATTACCCTTTTATTAGTATAGCTAGATTGTTTGAGAAAGCATTTTAGTCTATTAGTTGAAAGCAGCTACCTTGAGGAAGGAGAAAATTGTACTTTTTTACTATACCTATTTCCTGAACTGATACAGTAAACATGTTACCTGTTATGTTTTTCAAAAGCTTTCTTTAACTTACTTTTACCTACCTGATGGGTTCAGAGTGAAATGGCATATTTTGAATCATGCTTTTTAGTTACAGAATTCTGCACACTTTATCTTTACCTCATATGCCATTCTAACCCACGAGAATGTTAACTTGGGTTTTAGATTCATACAGTTTTATTATTTTAAAAATCCAGTATCTTAACTTGAGTAAAAAAATTGAGATCCAGATTTAGCTTTATAATTAGATATGGTGCAATAATTTAGATGTACTTCTATTTTGGCTTCATACTGCTCCCTCCGTGACTTTATTCTGAAGCTTTTTTTTTTTAAACTTCATCTCTTGGTGGGTGAAAAATATTGTAAACCAATTTTTTTTTCCCAAGAAGGTGATATATTTATGAACCCATCAATAGCAGAGCGTGTTTTTCTGACATCTTGGCACCTGAAAGACAACTCAGATGTATACTACATTTTGGGTCCCAAATTTCTCTCTCTCAAATTCCAGAAAAGAGAAGTCGACAATGTGATGCTTGCTCTTTACCTGAGCGATCTAATTGCATACTTTTTGCACAGACGGCGTGCACGGAAACCTTATCTTCTTTTTTTTAAATATATTTTATTGATTTGTTACAGAGAGGAAAGGAGAGGGATAAAGAGCCAGAAACATCAATGAGAGAGAAACATCATTTTTTTGCCTGAACAATTATGGACACTTTCATATTGTAGCTTAAAACTTCTGCCAGGCTGTGTCTAGCTGGAGAGACCCTTTTTAGTGATTTTGCCTACAATATAGGGAGCTCTCACCATGTAACATGTTTACTGTATCAATTCAGACAACCAAGGCACCTGGGTTGCTTGTCTGTACCTGAGCCAAATCAGCAGGCACAGGGTGAGTCCTATATGAGCGTTGATTCCCATCCCGCCAGCAGAGGAGAACAGCAGGTCACCCACAAAATCCTGCTCTGCAGCCCCTATAAGCCAGCTGCTTACATGGGTAGAAGGACAAAGATTCCATGGGAAAGGAGGAATTACAGGCATGTACTGATGAGAATTAAACAAGGGGCTTCCTGCCCCTCTCTCTCCTCTCTATGTTCTTCACTCTTTCATGCGCTTTCTCTCATCAAAACAGAATCATCATGGGTAACAGAGCATGATTAATATTTCTCATATTTGTAGCTGGCCCCTAATATTCTATTTTGCCCCTAATAAGCCGAGGAAAATGTCTGTTTTATTTTATTTTTATTATGTCTCTTTCATTTGCCTTTGTTCTTTTTTGTAGGAACACAAATTATCCATATGTTGGACCTCTGTTTTCTTCACTCTTTTCCCGCAGCTACCATCTTCTCTCTCATCGTTTCCATTTCTGCCTTTTAAATGGCCTTCAACTTCTTAGCATCAGCTTTGTTCTTGACCCTGAGTTCAAGTTTCTGCCAGATGATTTTTCCTCTTTCCTGTCTCCAATGTGGAGCTTAATCGTATTTCTACTTTTTTAAACAACTTGCTGCTGAAACTGGTTTGGCTCAGTGGATAGAGCGTCGGTCTGTAGACTGAAGGGTCCCAGGTTCGATTTCGGTCAAGGGCATGTATCTTGGTTGCGGGCACATCCCCAGTAGGGGGGGTGCAGGAGGCAGCTAATCGATGTTTCTCATTGATGTTTCTAACTCTTTCTCCCTCTCCCTTCCTCTCTGTAAAAAAATCAATAAAATATATTTTTTAAAAAAAAACACAATTTGCTCATTTTCCTTATTCTGTCCATCTTTCTTTTCATCTCATCCCATTGGATTTGCCTCTCAATACCACTCCTTCATTCCTTCTGTTTTTTTTTTTTTTTATCGAAGCTTTAAGGATGTAAACAGGTTTCTAAAATTTTCTCCTGGATCCTAGTAAAGAGTTCTCATTTCCTCCGATTCTTCTGATTTTTCTCTTTCCCCAGCTCTGCACCGAGTATTCTCCTTACCCTCAAATGAGACAAGGTGCCGAAACCGGTTTGGCTCAGTGGATAGAGTGTCGGCCTGAGGACTCAAGGGTCCCAGGTTCAATTCCAGCCAAGGGCATGTACTTTGATTTCGGGCACATCCCCAGTAGGGAGCGTGCAGGAGACAGCTGATCGATGTTTCTCCCTCATTGATGTTTCTGGCTCTTTATCCCTCTCCTTTCCTCTCTGTAACGAATCAATAAAATATATTTAAAAAAAAAAGAAGACAAGGTTTCCGTGCACTCAGTCTGTGCACAGGTGATTGAGTCGGATACCCTTGAACCCACCATCTGCCTGTGGTAGTGACAGAATCTTCATCTTGCATGTGTAGCTGTCTGCCTTCACCTTTTGACCCTTTTATATACTGACGTGATACATAACACAATCCAGTCCCCAAACAGCCTTCTCTCAGGGATGTGCAAGTTACTGGCCTTGCCTTCAAGTCTTGGGTAGGACCAGCTACGTCATTTGCAGATAAGTTCTATGCAAAATGAGATTCTGGGGCCCCTTGTTAAAAAATATTAAGAATTTCAAGATGTGACAGCAGAGCCTTAACCCAAGGATGAGGTCCTTCTTCTTCTTCTTCTTTTTTTTTAAATATATTTTATTGGTTTTTTACAGAGAGGAAAGAAGAGGGATAGAGAGTTAGAAACATCGATGAGAGACATCGATCAGCTGCCTCCTGCACATCCACCACTGGGGATGTGCCTGCAACCAAGGTACATGCCCTTGACCGGAATCAAACCTGGGACCCTTCAGTCCGCAGGCCGACGCTCTATCCACTGAGCCAAACCGGTTTTGGCAAGGGTGAGGTCCTTCTTATCATGGGGTCCTGTGCCAACTGCCAGCTGTAATTATAGGGACTGCACTCTTTAAATCTAAGTCCTTCCCCTCCCCTTATCCTGCCATTCTCTCTCCTGTTTCACGCTCAGTTATTTATCTATTTGCCTAGATACATAGGACATGAAGAGGTCTGGGGGATATGGAGTGGGGGTGGTAGTAGAGATCTGATGAGCAACTCTTCAGGGATAGAGAGACCATTTCTTGTTGGTTTAGGTACCAGTCTGGGTGGGGAGACAGATAGATGGTGGGCCTCCAGCGGGTATGGTGTGGACCCTAAATAAGGGGCTCCCTACCTTTTCCAGTCAGTGTCTTGGAGGAAATGAAGCCAAGGTCAACCATGACTTCCATCTCGATTCACCCCTTTAGGACCATCTGCCTCATAATTAACATCAGTTTTCCCAGATCCAAGCCTTAGGGTAACTGTCATTTTTAATCTTTGAGATTGTGAAATCTTATCCTTGCTTTTTTTCTGCATTTGAGGGGATTTTGGGGAGATGTTTAGGTCAGGACACACTTAGGGTCAAATAGCAATCTATCATTTAAAAATATGTATATATTTTTATTGATTTCAGAGAGAGGAGAGAGACAAATAAAAACATCAATGGTGACAGAGAATCAAAGACCAGCTGCCTCTTGCACACGCCACACTGGGAGTCAAGCCCACAACACGAGCACGTGCCCTGACTGGGAGTAGAACCGTGGCCTCCTGAACGATGACCTCCTGGTTGATAAGTCAGCGCTCAACCACTGAGCCACACTGGCCAGGCACAGGATATCATTTTTTTACAGAGTGGAAGAGAGAGGGACAGAGAGTTAGAAACATCGATGAGAGAGAGACATTGATCAGCTGCCTCTTGCACACCCCCTACTGAGGATGTGCCTGCAAGCAAGGTACATGCCCTTGACCGGAACCGAACCTGGGACCTTTCAATCTGCAGGCCAACGCTCTATCCACTGAACCAAACCAGTCAGGGCAGGATTTCATTTTGAACTGTAACCCCTCCTTAAAACCAATCAGTTAGGTCAAAGTTTGGCAAATTTCTTCTGTAAAAGTCCAGATAGTAAATATTTTAGATTTTGCAGGCCAAGAGGCAAAAGCAAAGATATTAAGTAGGTATTGATATAACAAGAGAGAAAAAATAATTCCACAAATGTCTTATCGATGAAGTTAAAAAATCTCATAGCGATAATTGAGTACAACTTTAGGTAATACAGGTCTACTAATGAGAAGAATGAGCTTCTTTGTTTTTGCAACACATTTTGCTTAATTAGGGTTCAAAATTAGAATTCCCTATCATCAGATTAGCTTGCAAATGTTCATCTGTTAGTGCTGATCTGTAATGGGATTTTATGTATTTCATCTTTGAAAATGTCTTTCCATACAGAGAGGCACTGCCAAACACTGACATCAATGTGCATATGATTTTAATTGAGCATATTTGTTGCATGGAAGGCATTTACAGAATTCTATTAGATTCTTCTCTTGATAGTTGCCTTTTAGTATGTCGTTACATTGCAGATTAATCACCTTCAATTGACAGGTGGAAACTCCTCGATTGCACAGTTAAATAAATTTTGAAATTTGAACATTTCCCTTGCACTTGCATTGCGGTCTGAAAAACTCTGCTTGGAACTGCAGTTTGAGCTGGAAAAAATGTATCTGCTGCGAATTTGTATATGAATGGATAATTCTCTTATTTTAACTTTTGAGAGCACGGAAGGAAATAAAGAGGATTGAGATTACCTGTAATTAAAGCAGTGTTAGTTGTCATTAAAATGACTCCACTACTGTGTAAATTTCATGTATAAGTGTTGTTTTACCTTGTTAATGGTGTCATTCATTAAACAAGTTTCCAGCAGAAGCTAATTTCCAAAGCCATTCACAGTTTGATTAACAGTGATTGAACGCTGTTCTTCTCATTCAAATTTTTCAGTTTTGGTCTTGAGCTCCAAAGAATCCCAGTAGAACTTTTCCACTGCTAGCGACTTTGAACTGCTGCAGAAAGGTAAGGCAGTATATCCAGTGTCTACTTTTGAGAAAAAAATTCACAGAACTGAAGATGCTTAAGTCCCTGAGAATAAATGAAATGACCATCAACATTACTGGTTCAATAACACATGATAAGTTCAAATATTCCCACAAAGCCATTACTGGGGAATAATACCATGAATAGCCATTGGGTTTAAACACCTTACATTTCTACAAGCTTTGCGATTTGTTCGAGGTGTTTTTCTACTTTTTACGGATTTTTACTACCATCAATTGTAACACATCTTAGCAGATTCCATTTCATGTTGAACCATGGACTTTTCCACCTTCTTTGAAAATATTCTTTCCCCTGTAGTATTCCATGCAGACTCTTCACATAAACCAATTCTTCAGTCACTTTAAACAAGGCCTTTAATCCTTAAATAAACCATTTACTATTAGTATTCTGTTAACTCATGAAGCGCCGAGGAAACCCATTCAGTTAATTGCCTGTTTAATGGACTCTTGATGTTGCTCCCACTATCCTCCACTCTTCAAATACTGTTCGAGCTGAAAGGCTAATAGTTTTTATTTCTCTGGACACATCACGGTTGTATTCACACACACTGTAATGAAATAGCTTTCCCTGTTAGGCTAAGCAATGAGCTACTCAGAAAATGACTTTGCAGCCTCACTTTTATTGTTTATATTTGGGAAGAAATTCTGCAGTGATGAAATCTTCTGTTCTACATTCTCGACTCATTCTCACTGTTGCTTTCCTGTCAGTTGGGAATAGCGTGATGAGTGTAGTCTGATAATGTTGACATAGATTGTATTCTTTTAGCCAAACTCTGGGGTTATTGCATAATAAATGCTTTGCTATCAAAATTGATAAAACAATCCACACTCCGCCGTGCTTTAAAAGCATGACATTTGAAGTCCATTTCCCTCTCTTTTTTGTTGTTGTTGCTGTTTTGACATAATAGGGATGTACTTGTAATTAAAAAAATGTCATGGTGTTATATGCATGGGACTTGAAACGCTGCCAAGTTATAAGAGCATCGCTGTGATTTGCAGGGCGCTAAGCAGCCATGTGAAGCGACGAGAGCATCAAATACATTCTCTGTTGCCACTATTCAACGGTGTTGTTTTGTGAAAGCAGCCCTAGATAATACATAAACGAACGAGCATGACTGTGATCTAATATCACTTTATTTATGGGCACCAACATTCGAATCTCAGGTCATTTTCCTGTGTGATGACATGGTTGTACAAATTCCGGTGGCAGGCTCTGGTTATGGTTTTCCAATCCCTGGTGGAGCAAAAGGGCTAGATAGGTCATCTAGCCAATATTTGGTGAGCTTGGTGCTACCCTGTCTCCCCGAAAATAAGACAGCGTCTTCTATTCATGTTTGCTCCCAAAGATGCGCTAGGTCTTATTTTCAGGGGATGTCTTATTTTTCCATAAAGAAGAAGACAGTGCACATTTATTGTTTGAACAACAACAACAAAAAAGGAAATGTATGACCTGTCTACGGTACGGTCGTCGTTGTCATCACAAACCAGCTCCCTGATGGGCTGCAGCGCAGCCGGAACTGTTCAGGCCGGGCGAGGTCTCTTTAAATCAGGAGTCAGAAGCCTGATGGTTGCTTCGGGGCCTTGTATTCTGGGAGGCCTTATGAACAGGGAGGTCTTATTTTCAGGGGGATGCCTTATATGACAGCGAGAGGCAAAATGGGAAGTAGGTCTTATTTTGGGGGGATGTCTGACTTTCGGGGGAACAGGGTAGCTGCTGACCCCAGGTGAAAGGAAATCTGTTGAAAGGAGCACCCTAACATCATCGCCCCCTTGCAGTTATTCCCATGCCTACCATCAGTGTAACCATTGGCATGCTTCTGAGCCTGCCTTCCTATGCTCTCCATGGTACTGCCTGATTTTCCCTCTTCCACTCCCAAATCTTCCCTTCCCTTTTGGGCACAGCCAGACTCGACTCCTTGAATTTACCAGAACTCTCTCTTCTTAGGCTTCTGAGCTTTTGCAGACGTGTCACTGCCTCTGTCTAGAACACACACCCCTACATTCACCCTCCAGTTCCCACCAATTTATCTTCTATTTTCAGGAGTTCTATCTGGTTGCTCTAGCTGGTAAAGATGCCTCTTTTGCCTGCCCATCGTGGCTCAGTGGTTGAGCATTGACCTATGAACCAGGAAGTCATGGTTGGATTCCCAGACAAGGCACATACCAAGGTTGCAGGCTTGCTCCCCAGTGTAGGGCAGGCAGGAGGCAGCCAACCAATGATTCTCTCTCATCATTGATGTTTCCATCTCTCTCTCCTTCTCCCATCCTCTCTGAAAAAAAAAAAAGATGTCTTTTATGAGCATTCACAGAAATTTGGGCACAGCTTATAACACTCATCAATCACTCTGTATTAGAGTATAGAATTTATTCATACAGTTCTCTTAAGAGTTTAGGACACATTACTATTGTATTCAAACACAATGTAATGAAATAGCTTTCCCTGTTAGGCTAAGAAATGAGCTACTCAGAAAAGTAAATCTTTAATGTGAATTTGGGAGGTTTTCAGCCATTACTTCTTTGCATACTTTTGGGGTCCTTTCCTTCTGCAACCCTGATAACGCGTGTTATATCTTTTGTGATAGTCCCACAGATCTCCGAGGCTCTGTTCATTATTTTATTTATTTGCTGTTCAGATTGGGTAATTTCTACTGTTCTGTCTGGAAGTTCACTGATTCTTTCCTCGATTGCTTCCCTTCTGATGTTGAGCCCATACAATGTGTTTTTCATTTTGAATATTGCACTAGTATTTTTGAGTTCTAAAATTTCCTCTTGGTTCTTCTTTGTGTATGGATTATTTTCTGAAACTTCTTATTTCTCTGCTGAGACTTTCGAGGTTTTCATTAGATTCAAATGGGTTTATAATCGCTCATGGAAATACTTTTATAATGACTGCTTTAAATTATCCTTGTCAGATAATTTGAACATCTGATTCATCTTAGTGTTTGCATCTGTTGTCTTTTCTAAATCCACGTGAGGTTATTCTGATTCTTGGTCTGAGTGATTATTTTATTGAGATCTGGACATTTTGGGGGTTACTTTAGGAGACCCTGGATCTTATCTAAGTCTTGTGTTCCGGCCCTTTCTGACATCACTGGTGGGGAAGGGAGAGCATTGCTTGGTTACTGCGAGGTAGAAGTCCAGGTTCCCCACCCATCCTCGCCGACCCTGGGGGAGGGAGAGGGTCTCCTTGTTACTGCTGGGTGTGGGTGGGTTTAGGTCTCCATGGATACCGCCCTGGCTGGGAGGGGTAGGAGTGCCTCATTACTGCTCCCCAAATTTTTGGGGGGGAGCCTTGTTACTGCTGGGCAGCAATGAAGGTCCGGACTCTCTACTGGGCCTCCTGACACCAACTCAGCAAGAAGGGGGAGTAGAGGCCCAGGCTCCCCCAGGATGGGGGTGGTAGGGTGGGGATTTGAAGTGCCTCATTACAGGTAGGTGTGGCTATCTTGACTTCTTCCCAAGTCCCCAAACTATTTGGACAACTGAAGTTTTGGTAATAATGGAAAATGTGTATTTGGCTGTCTCCTCACTAACCCTTACCCTGTATTTATGTCAACATCGATGTGTTTGGACATCAACGGGACAATCTTGAAGACCCTGGTAAGTACAGGAAGAGCTGGTACACTTTTTAAAACTTATTTTTGATCCTACTGTAAAGGAGAAGTGTTAGGGCCGCCAACTCAATTATTTGATCAGACCTAACAATAAGTATTGTTCTATTTATAAGATTAGAGATTATGCGGCTTTTATTATCTGTATAGCTTCACGTGGCATCAACATTATACATGAGCTACATATTCCTATATGCTTCAGGTTGAGTATTTAGTTGTTTCAAAGGAAGTTAAATGTATTTTCCAGTAATTAAATGGGCTGTTTCTCTGATATTGGTGGTACTTCTCTGATATTGATGGTACTTAACAGAATAGTGTTACAAATTATGTACCACTTAGTCCATGCACTAATTGGTCCATACCACTCAGCATGATACACATTTTATGTAATTTTAAAATATTGATTTATCAGTGCATATACGAATCTTATCAACTTGGTAAATTCAAATTACTCTCCCCAGTGCCTAGTGCATTAAGTTAGAATTATGAAACAAGAATCAGTACTTGATAAAAGGTTTAATTTTACACGCTAATGGAGAAATGTAGCAATATTGGGTTATATGTCGTCCCTCCTCTCCCTCCCCCCCTAAGTGTTGGGCTCATACAGCGGTTGGGAGAGATAGAGGAAGTGATTAGTAGAGTAAATTACTATTAGTTAGAAGTAATTAGTAATTAGGGATTAGTAATTATTAGTAGTGATTAGTTGTGATTGATACATTTATAAGCTAGACTGTGAAAGCTAAGATTTTAGAAATTCCAACCTTCCTCTTTTTTAAGGTCTTTGAATGCATTGTCTGGCACTTTACTTACCTTATAGCATTTAATCTTCAAAATAGTCTGTCAAGTGGGTATATTTTCTTTTTAATAGATGAAGAAACTGCAGCTCAGAGTAGACTAACTTGTTGAAAGTCACTCAGCTATCAAGTGGTAGGATTCGAACCTAGACCTGTATGATTCCACAATCCACAATCCTTTGATTTAACCACTCTGTCTACTCATATGGGTTTTCAGATTCACTTTTCATAGATCATTTATCCCATTTCTCTCTCCAGTAAGGACCTAAGCCTTCATACCTAGTTAAGTGCATTTGACAGATAATAAACTTAAAAAAATATATCTTTATTGATTTCAGAGAGGGAGAAACATCAATGAGAGAGAATCATGGATCGGCTGCCTCCTGCACACCCCACACTGGGGATTGAGCCCACAACCCTGCATATGGCCTGACTGGGGAATCAAAACATGACCTCCTGGTTCATAGGTTGATGCTCAACCACTGAGCCATGCCCGCTGGGGTATAACTATTTGATATCTAAGAAATTACAGTGCTAGGAATTGTTACTGTATAAAGATTGTCTCATACTTCATGATGGAGGGCTAGACACAGTTCTAGGACTTGTTACTGTATAAAGATTGTCTCATACTTCATGATGGAGGGCTAGACACAGTTCTAGGACTTGTCACTGTATAAAGATTGTCTCATACTTCATGAACTGTGCTAGACAGTTCTGGCTTAGAGGGAAGTAACCTTCCCAAGGTCACACAGCCAATGCAGAGTAAGGATTCGATCCAGGTCTGCTTGAGTCCAACCCACCTACTGCATACACTCAGTGACAGTTTCCTAGTAATGACTGTGTGCTGGGAAAGGTTTAGAGGGGTTAGGAGTGGGTAGCTTTATAATCCTTAAAAAGGGCCTCAGTCTGCCTTAACTGGTGTGGCTCAGTGGATAGAGCGTCGGCCTGCAGATTGAAAGGTCCTGGGTTTGACTGCGGTCAAGGGCATGTACCTTGGTTGCTGGCACATCCCTAGTAGGGGGTGTGCAGGAGGCAGCTGATCCATGTTCCTCTCTCATTGATGTTTCTAACTCTTTATCCCTCTCCCTTTCTCTCTGTAAAAATCAATAAAATATATATATATATATATATATATATATATTTTTTTTTAAAAAGGGCCTTAGTCAAGAACCATCAACTCCAGGAAGATGGCCAAATAATGGCAGAATTTGTATCTCTGGTTGTGCAAATCTGCATGTGTGTGTGTGTGTGGGGTGGTGGTGGTGGTGAGGGGAGAGAGTGCTGTCAAAATCTCCCCTGCTTTGAAGGTCATTATTTGTGACAAATTAACAATGCGTGTGTTAATTTAGCTGTAGAAGATACTCAGCCCTCTATAGTCATTCAAATAAAACGGAATACCATAAAGAATGGGAGAGGTGTTTCAGAGAAAGTAATTAAACATGAAATATAATCCATATAAAACTACAGTTTGTTAGTCTAGTTAGTAGTCCCCGGGGAACAATTCAAAACTGGGTCCGTGTGCAAAAATCAGTTGGGAGTTCCATAGCTTCTCGCTGAATACTGCCAGGATAACCGAGTAAGCATGGACTTGTCTTCCTTTTATTTTGAAACCTAAGTGGAAGATCTATTCTGTATGGGTTATATTACCGAAATTTATGAGGCCATGTTTATAAATTCATGTCCACTAATGAATGCCTTCCTTTCCCCGAAGACAAGAGGTGTGCCCGGTGACAGATCTATTATACGAGACCTATCTTGTTAACTGTCTTGCAAAGAGTAATGGATGGAAGGCATGTTTGCTTTTGCTCCTGATCACACTATGGATTGAAAGCCGGACGAAGTAGTCAATTTCCATTTGTATCGGAGACACGGTCAGAACAAGAAAGGGGTGCTGTTGTCGTGTTGGGGTGCGGGCAAAGGCTTTTCTGGGTTGCAAACTCTGATGGGGAATCTTAATTCTGTTTTCCCCTCAGGCCCGTCCACAAGTAGCCCCAACTCTCTCCATGCAGGCCCCACGCAGATCCCAGCCACAGAAGCCAACATTCTGGAGAGCCCGCTTCAGAAGTTCTCAGCATTGCCTTTTCTTACAACACAGGGGCGGACTACAGACACCACGCAGGTAGCCAGCAAATCGCTCCCCAAAGTACCGCCAACAGACCTGGGGCGGTGGGGGGCCGTGGTCTGGTGGCTGACGCTTCATTCCCTCCGCCCGGGTGCAGGGGGGAGGGGGGTCAGAAAGCCTTTCCCCCTTCACTTTCGGCGCGAGTGAGAGTCTCCGGGCCGAGAGCGTGGGCCTGGCCCGGGGCGGCACCCGAGCTGCGGGCAGGAGACCCGCGGCCGCTCCTCGCGGGGGCCGTGATTTGCAGCGGGGCCAGAAGTGTCTGCCTTGTGCGGACGGCGAAGGTCAGGGGCCGCGCTCCGGGACCCTTACCAGACCCTGGGGGACCCGGGACTCACGGCGCGCGGGGCTGCTGGAGCCGCGGGCTGGGCCCATCGCCGAGCTCCCGGGCACAGGCGATCCAAGGCGTCCCGGCGCCCGGCTCGCGCCCTCCGCGGGCGGTGCCGGACCTCGCCCTTCCCCGCCGCTCCCCCTTCTCTGCCCCCAGGTCCCCTCCGGAGCCCGCCGCCGCTCCCCAGGTGACACGGCCCAGACCCTCCATTCTCTGCCCCAGTGTATTTAACGAGCACAACCTAACCCGCCGCTCCCTCTGGCGGCCAACCCTTCCCCCTGACGGACGGGCGCCGCAGCCAATCAGAAACCAGAACGGCCGTGCGTCCCGCTCCCCGTCGACGGCGCCCTCGGCGGGCGGGGCCCGGGCCGCTAGCAAGTTGAGTGGAGCCGTGGCTGACGTGAGTCAACAAAGGTCACGTGAGGCGAGCGGGTTCCCGCGATTGGCGGCCCTGGCCGGGCAAGGAGGGGGGGGTCACGACGGCGGCGTGGGGTTCGCTGTGTGACACAATTACAACAACTTTGTGCTGGTGCCGGGGAAGTTTGTGTCTCCAACAGATCCCTCCAGCGCCCCCAGCCCCGCGCGCTCCGGCCGCTCCCGCCGTCCTCGCCCGTGGCTGCCCCTCGCCCGCTCCCGCGATGTGACCCTCCAGCCGAGCCGCCGCCGCCGCCGACCCCGGGGGCTCCGCAGCCCCTACCGCCGCCGCCTTCGCCGCCGCCGCGTTGGGATTTCTCGTCGCTGCCGCCCGCGGCGGAGGAGGAGGCGGCGATAAAGTTGGTGCGCCGGTCCCGCGCGGAGCTTGGGGGCGTCGTTGCGGGCCCCGGCCCGGGGGGGTGTCGGCGTTGGAGTTGTGAATTCGCCGCGTTTTCCATGAAATCCTGCGGAGTGTCGCTCGCTACCGCCGCCGCCGCCGCCGCTTTCGGTGATGAGGAAAAGAAAATGGCGGCGGGAAAAGCGAGCGGCGAGAGCGAGGAGGCGTCCCCCAGCCTGACAGCCGAGGAGAGGGAGGCGCTCGGCGGACTGGACAGGTACGGGCCGCGGTCAGCCGCCCGGGCGGCCCCGGACGGGCCGGCGCCGCTCTCCGGGGCGGCCGGAGCGCGGCTCGCGTCCGGCGGCGGCGGCGGCGGGGCGGGCACCTCGGCCGGGCGCTCTCCGGGCGGTAGCCGGCGGCGGGGCCTCGGGCTCGGGCCGGGGCGGGTCGGGGGCTCCCCCGGAGCTCTAACGAGCCGCGTGTGTGTCTCCCGCAGCCGCCTGTTCGGGTTCGTGAGGTTCCATGAAGATGGCGCCAGGACGAAGGCCCTGCTGGGCAAGGTAAGGCAGCCGCGGGCCGGAGCGCGGACACGCTCTCGGCGGCCGGCGCCCCGCTCGCCCCGCTCGCCCCGGGGCCCGCGGCCGGGCCGGCGCTCATTGTGCCGCTGAGCGAGGGCCCGGGGGGCTTCCGGGAAACTAGTTCCTGCCTCTGCCCTGCGGGTACCTCGCCGGCCCCTGTGCCGCCTCGCCCTCCGCTTCGGAGCTGGAGGAGCGGGGCTCGGAGCGCTTCGGGGCCGGGCCGAAGTGGGGGCGGCGGAACTGCCGCTTCTGCAGCTTTTTGCGGGGCTCAGATCGACGGTCTCCGCGGGGTCCGTCGGGGCGCAGGGATGGTCCACGCGTGCACATCCCCCCCCGATTTCCCACCTCCCCCCCCCCCCCCCCCCCCCCGGCGTTCGCTCCTCTCCTGCAGGCGGGCTCGCTGCCGGCGGCCGGCGGTTCGGGGCTCTGTGGCTTCCAGAAGGGGGAAGTTGCACGTAGTTTGAGGGCGCCCAGGAGTTTGCACGGGGCCGCTGACATGCCTCTCCGTGGCTTTACCTGAAGTTAGGTGACTTGTTTACTTTTTGGCTCTCTCTGCTCCAGAAACCCTTGCAGTTCTCCGCCAGTGTGTTTTCTCCCCGGAACCCGCTTTCCTGTGTGTGTGTGTGACAGAGCAGGTCGGAGGGAGGAGGGAGGAGGAGGGGGGGGGGAGGTTCGGGGTGTAGTTTCTGTTTATTTGTGTGCAAAGTTGTTGGCACTGTCATTTAGTTAAGTAATGGCTGCTCCTATCGGCCCAAGATGGCGGGACAGGGTGGGAGGAGAAAGTGGAGGGGGGGGTTTAGAAGGGAGGAGAGGTAAACATGGAAATAAATAGTAGCGATGAACAGGCCTCTCTCGCGGAGCGTGTAGCTCGGCGGTGTGCAGGACCAACGATGCCCAGATGATTTGCATAGAGAATTCTGGGGGGGCCTCTGAATGTTGGAGGCAACACCCAGAAGCCCGCTGCATGCTTATCAACCTGTAGCACATTTCGGTGACCTCCCGTGAGCCCTCGAACAAAGGCTGTGGCGTGCCCAGCTGCCCGCATCAGTTTGTGTCTCCCGAGCAAAAACCTGGTGGAGATGATGCTGGTGTTCTCGCTCCTTCTTTGGGACCGAGAAACTTGGGAGCGGGAGAGAGAGAGAGAGATGTTGCCACTCAGCCTTTCTTTTCCTAGAAGCTGAAATCGGTGGCTTTTGCATTTGACACTTCGCTTTGTCGTTGCCATTGACAAGAAAGTTTGCGACGCCGGAAGGCCCGGCGTTTTGGGGCTGGAGGGGTTTTTGGAAAAATCTCATTTAGTTGTCCTGGATTTTTGTCCGTAGTTTGCGTTAGGGGAGTCACTGGTTCCTTTGGGCCGTAAATTATGCTCTTGTTTTTGTTTCAAAGTGACAGTGATCAGAAAGCTAAATAGAAATCATCCTTTTCAGTGAGTCCGGTTCCTTGGACCCATCCAGATAAACTTGAATTCAACTGTGTAGGTATTAATTGGCTTCATTATCCCTGGCAAAATGAATCCTGACTGGCTCTGACATGATCTTAAGCACCGGTGATTTCAGCCTCGAAGATTTTTTTTTTTCCGATCTGAGTATTTGAAATATTTTATTTAAAAATACTTGGCTGACTGTCGAAGTTGTCATTGCAAAAGATTAAACGGAGTGATTTAAATTGAAGGAGCATTGTTTCATTTTGGAGTGAATAATGCCGGCCTAATAGAGGGTTGCAGTAATTGTTTGCAAAGAGAATTCATTTGGAAAAGTTTGGCCAAATCGGTCGCCTTTGGTTACAGCAATGAAGAAATAAATGGATCTGACGTTTTACATGGCTGATGTGTAAAATGCTAGTTGAAGATTTCGTGTCTCAGAATGCTCTCACATTTAGATGGATGGTGCGTAACATTGGATTTCAGATTGCATTATTGAACCTTGAAGTTATTATGCACTGTTGAATTCAAGTTTTAAAGAACTGAACATTTTCTATTATTTTTTTTTTTGCGAATGTGTGTGTTACTTTCTTGGTGTCCGGATACAGTGACATCTTAAAAAGGAGCAACTTGCAAAGCTTCATTATCTTTTGGGGCAGAATGAAGGCTTCAGAAAATACTGGGTAATTTGATGAACTACCGAGTATTTTGTTGAGCTAAAGACAAAAATATTCATTAGTTCAGAGTCGGCGCTTGTGAGGTCCTCCCTATTTTGGTCAAGATTCATTAGCCTTAGTATTAGAACATCCTGGAATCTGCGCTTGCAGCTTCATGCAGCTCTTGGTGGCATCTTTGTGAGCTGGAATACACCAGTGAAATGTGTAATGTAAAGCTTGACATTATATAACCTTTGCACCATGTGTTTGAGCTGCATTCTGAATAGACTGAATGAGCCGGAGTCCTATAGGAAGTGTTGAATTATTTAGTTGCGTCCATCTTTTGAACAGCCCCGAGAAACAGTTTTTTTTTTTGTTTTGTTTTTTTGTTTTTTTTTGTGGCACGATGAACTATGTTGGTTTCAGAATTTTTATTCTCTGGCAGTATTAAAAAACAAGAGTTGGCTTTTCTTTGTCAGGGTAGGTTCAGGCTACTTAGCCGAGGTCAAATCATGGAATTGAACAACTCCCACTTTCTCTCTTTGGCCAGGATTTTTGTCATTACCTCCCTCCCCAGACAGATTTAGTCTGCACCTTATAGAACTGTTTTTTCTTTCTGAGAGAAACTTAGCTATTACCACTTGTTTTAAAAAAATTCTTATTCCTATGTATGTTATTGGATCATCTTTCAAGTTTTTTTTTTAATTCGAATTTGTAGGTTTAAAAAAAATAATGCTTGACTTAAAAGCTTTGGAAAGTGTAAATAAAACCTTTAATAAGTGTCTCTTACTTGCCCCTGAATTTGTGTATTCCTTTTCTAAGTGTGAGGATACTTTATCCAAACTGCTGATATTTTAGTCTCTGAATATTTTGCAGGATTGGTTTATATTAGAGGCATTGATTGTAAGAACTTTTGTTTTTCATTTGCCATTTTATATATACTGCTTAGGGTTTGGGGTTAAAAAATAAGTAATATAGCATATTATTTTTATACTAATATTTAAAAATATTTTTAAAAGATTATAAACAGTGAGTGAGTGCTTAATCAGAGTTCTTGAAATACAGCATGATTCTGACCACTTTGCTCTTGAAACTAATGCTGACCAATAATCTTTTGGTAATATAATAATTCAAGATTCAAATTCTTTTTTGCATTGCAGTGGAGTTACTCAGAAGTATTTAAGAATGGAAACATTTACCAAATTAACTATGATCACTTTTTAAGTATTATTTGAAAACTGGGTTAATCTTGTTTTCAGTTGGATAAGGGTTTGAGTTAAAGTATAATATCAAGTAATACACAGCATAAATATAGTAAGAGTATAAATATGGTAATATTATAGAGCATATTTATGGTAATAATATGCTAAATGCCTGGGGAATATTTTTAAATGCCATTATGGCTTTATTTTACTATAATTAAAAATATTTTAAATTTATTTTTCGCTTACATTTGACAACACAATATTGTATTAGTTTCAGGTGTACAACATAGTGATTAGACATTTAAACATCTTATGAAGTGAGCACTTTGATAAGTCTATTACTCATCTGGCACCGTATATAGTTATTAAATACTATTAACTCTATTCTTTATGCAGTAATTTACATCTCCGTGACTATTTTATAACTGTCAATTTTTATTTCTTAATCCTTCACCGTTTTCACCAATCAGGGCTGGGGAATCTTATGTGTGTTAGGGAACTATTGCTAAAATACATAGTTGTTCAGCCCTGGCTGGTTTGGCTCAGTGGATAGAGTGTTGGCCTGTGGATTGAAGGGTCCCGGGTTTGATTCCAGTCAGGGGCATGTACTTCAGTTGTGGGCACATCCCCAAAAGGGGGTGTGCAGGAGGCAGCTGATCGATGTCTCTGACTCTTTATCCCTTTCTCTTCCTCTCTTTAAAAAGCCAATAAAAAATATATTTTATAAAAAAAATAAAATACATAGTTGTTCATTTTGAAGTTATTTTTATATTTGCATGTAGATGATATGGGAAAATTATTAGGTCAGTTCTAGAGGTGGCTTTGAAAAATTATATTTGGTTTATTGATGTTTAAAATTATTCTATATTATGTGTGTTTTTTTGATTACTGGGACTTAAAGGGATATATTTACTTCCAGTGCTAAAGAAAGTTAGTGTTTGGGTTACAAAAGTAGCCACAGAATGTCATGCTTGGTGTTTGAAAGTTAGGTCTTTAATTTGATGAGTTTTAAAAAAGTATTTTCTAGTTTAGAAAGTTGTCTTCTAAGCAGTTATCATTGTTGGTTACCTGGACAGAGTCTCGTGCAGTTAGTACACATTTGCTAAAATGTTGATACATCCCTGGTAATAAGAGATTACAGAAAATGTTCCTATGTCTGGGCACACAAATTAGAGCTACAGGAAGAAATATTTATATATATATAGATATAGATATAGATATAGATATAGATATAGATATAGATATAGATATATAATTTATGCAAGCCTAAGCGACAGAAAATGTTTGTATATCTGGGCACACAAATTAGAGCTGCAGGAACAAATATATGTGTGTGTGGGTGTGTATGCATGCGCAAGCCTAAGTGACCAGCCAACCGGCCTGTAGGTGTGATGTGCAATGACCACCAGGGGGCAGACGCTCAATGCAGGAGCTGCCCAGCAGCAGCAACTTTGCAGAGTGCCCTCTGGCACTCCAGGACCCCCTGGGGGATGTCAGAGAGCCAGAGGATGTTGGAGAGCTGGTTTTGTTCCCAGCACTGCCGGCCAAGCTGAGGGACCCACTTGCTGGAGGGACCAGAGGAGGTTGGCTCCAGGGTGTGTCCGGCCCCTCTTGCCCAGTCCCACCCCTCCTAATTTACTTTTTTAAAAAATTTCAATCTTTATTGTTCAGATTATTACAATTCTAATTAATTCACTTTCAATGTGCATGAATCTGTGCACTGGGCTTCTAGTATAAACACACACACACACACACACACACACACATTTTTTAAGTTCTGGCTTTTTCTCTGAATAGTTCTTTCTGTAGAATTAATTACAAATTGAAATGATTAGGGAACATTTGACTGTCACCTCTAGATATTTTAAGTTGTTCAGAAAAACTGCCTGAGAGATGAGTTTTTGTGACTTAGGTGGTTAAGTGCAGTGACTAATCCAATGTGAAAGTTGAGTGCTTGGCTAGCTACAGAGTAAGAAATCTTTTTTTGACTCGATTCCATAACATTTAGTTTTTACTTATATAGTACCAGTATTATTTTGCAGGTTTGAAAAGGTTTTTGGTAAGTTTACTTTGACCTTCATTGTAATGCCTTGAGCTCTTTGAAATTGAAGTTAATGACTGATAACACTGCATTATTTATAATATTTTCAAAATGTGGTATCCAGAGAGCTAATTTATGTTACAAAAACACCCACCAGATTGTCTTAAGAATTGAAATGGTGGTTAGGTTATTTAAGGCCCACGTGTACTTATTTGTAGACTAGTTAATTAATGGAGTTTATTTAATGAATGCATAATTGACAGTCTTCTGTGCTCAGACCGAAGCTGCACATATAATTGTATCAGTTTTCCATATTGGCTTGTAACTTGTTGACAGTATAAATTAGAGCAACAAGTATTTGAATGTACACTAAGTGCAGGTCTTGTGTGCAGGGAATATGAAGGCAGCACACATATTCCTCATCTGCATTGACAACACAGTTCCCTGGGAAGGGTGTGATAAGTGTAAGGATGACTAACATCGCAACATCAGTGACGAGTATCAGTGATGAAGAATCCTGAAAGTTGATGAAAAGGTCAACTTAACAAATTACCAATTGAACGACTTTTTTTGTGTGTGCCACTCATCAAAACATGACTAGCAAGCATGTACAAAAGCACTGGAGGGACACAGGGCTGAATGGGACTTCTCGATTACATGTGCACTCTGGAGAGTTTTTGGATCCCTCGGTTTGTTGATTCTTAGACCCTATTATTTACTGCAAAGGTGGAGGTGCTTACAGTATTTCTGCCAAGCCTCCATAACTTGAACTGTTATTTATTTCCCTGATGAAAACTTCTAACACCCGGATGCTACCTACTGTATTCCAGGGCTGCCTGAGGTCAAGGTCAAAGCATTGCATTTGCAGAGTGCCATTCTGGCTCATAGCCTAGAGCAGTGGTCGGCAAACTGCGGCTCCTTTGCCACTCTGTTGACTAATGAGTTTGCTGACCACTGTCCTAGAGTCTCTCATTTTTAGATTTAACTATTCCTGGACTGTATATTCCTGATTTGGGAATTTCAAAAGTTAACTAGAATTAGATGATTAGAATTTTAGAATTGACTTTAAAAGTGCACTGCTAGCGGCTACGCTAAAATGAACTAAAGCACTTGAGAGCCATTGTATTCTGATGTATTTTTCTCCCCTTAAAACATTTAATCAGAATTTATATCAGGTAACATGTTCTGTGACAGACATTTAAAACTAAATTATTTCATTGAATTTTTCCAACATACTTGTGAGTTAGATGGGGGGGTGTTCACATTTGTGAGATATTGCCGAATGGTTTCTGGGCTAGCTTAATTTACAAACAGCCTGTTCCATTAATCCAGGTATATTGTTTTAACAAATTATGCACTTTGAACACCACACCCACAAGAGACACAAAAGACCCCAACTGCTAGTTCCTCATGCCTGGGGACTCTTGTGATTTGGACCATCTTTCCCTGGATGGGTAATGCTAGAGGTGGATCCATTTTCTGTTAATTAGTTTATTCTTTTAGTTAACTCTTTGGGCAGTTTTAAGTTGTAAGTTGAGTTTTAAAGTTCTACCCTAAATTGGCTTTTATTGATAGGGTGAGTATTGTTTCTTGATTGTGTTTTCTGGAGGTGACGTTTCTTGATTTCGATATTAGTAGGATATATATATATATATATATATATATATATATATTTTTTAGGAAAACATGGTTTAAAGCTAGATTTTAGCTTTTAAATATTCACAGGATGATGTGCTGTGTTCTGTCCCTCTCTGATCTCATTTTATAGTAATTATTTTTAGGGGTTCTTACCTAGGGATTCTTGAGTGAGTGTTCATGAGTCAATTTAAATTCTCAGACAGATTTGGAGGAACACTCAAGAAGTAAATAATGGACATCTTGGAGTACAAAACCCTTTCCAGTGAGGAGGGGGGAGGAGATTTCAAATTTTATACTTCATAGATTTCTGTGCTGCTTGTTTTTCTTTTTAACTACAGACATGTATCACTTAAAATAATCATACAATAAGTACACTGGTAGTGAGTACATCATAATTCTATTTTGTTTGCCTACAGACAGATTTTATACAGTGTGTATATAGTTACAGATAACTGTAAAGGACTTGTCAAGTTCAGATATTTCTGAACTTGATAGTCCTTCAGTGGAGATCGGAGTGAATGAAGTAGAGATGCATCTTTATTATGTCCTATTTCTTTGCATTTCAGTTATCACTGTACTCCTTCATTTTGACCTTTAGGAGCATCTGTTTTATTGATGACTTTACTTTTGGGCCTGATAGGGCCCAGGCTGACATTTGGGACCTAATTAAGAATTATAACCTGGAGGAGTGGGAGTAATCCCTTATTTAGATAGTTTTAGGTTTCTCAGCTAATTTGTGGGCTCTTTGCCACTTTCTTCTCCAAGCTTTTTATTATTGTTACCTATTTTATTCTATCTTTGCTTCTCTACCTTACTAAAACTGTTGGTGTCATTCGGTTGTGAATGTATTCTTGTAGTTTTGTCTATGGTCGTATTTTGTCTGCATTAGAATAAACAAGCGATACTAAGTTCATTCTCAGGAAGAAGGTTGGGTTTTGTTTTAGTTAAGAGTATTATGGCCCTGGCCGGTGGTGTTCAGTGGGTAGAGCACCAGCCTGAGCACCAAAGGGTCATGGATTCAATTCCCTGCCAAGAGCTCATACATAGGTTGTATGTTGGATCCCTGGCCCTGTCAGAGTGCACATGGGAGGCAACCAATTGATCTCTCTCTCTCACGTCGATGTTCTCCCTTCCCCCTGCGCCCCCCTTTTCACTCTCTAAAAATCAGTGGAAAAAATATCCTCAGGAGAGGATTAACAGCAAAGACCAAAAAAAAAAAAAAAAAAGCATTATGTAAGGACATCTAACTTATTTTCGTTAGGAACAATGGAAGATAGGCAGCCAATTGATGTTGATGTTTCTCTCATCATGTTTCTATCTTTCCCTTCTCTAAGATCAATAAGAACATTTAAAACAAAATAAAACATGTTCTAGGTTTTTGTTTTTTTTTAAATTCCAAGTATCAGAATGAGAACTAGAAAAGCTCTTGCTTTGCTTGATTGATTTGTGAAACGTTTGTTGAACTTCTGTGAGTGAGGGACTGTGTCAATTTCTGGGGCGAGTAAGACCTGGCCTTTGCCACTGTATTCTGGAGTGAGATGGACAGACTGAATGATCATATGATATTATAAATACACTAATTAAGGCATATGCAATGTGCTGTGAGCTCTTAAAGATGGAGCAATTAAAACTTAAAAACATTTTTTTTTTTTTTACAGAGAGGGAGAGAGGGAGTCAGAAACATCGATGAGAGAGAGACATCGATCAGCCGCCTCCTGCACAACCCCCAATGGGGAATGTGCCCGCAACCAAGATACGTGCCCTTGACCGGAATCGAACCCGGGACCTTCCAGTCCGCAGGCCGATGTTCTATCACCCAACCAAACCGGTTTCGGCAAAACTTAAAAACTTTTGATTATGAGTAATTAAATTATCCATGCAATTCCCAATATTTGGAAAGTAATATTGACTGGGGGAAGTGGGTGAGGGGAACTGCCCAAAGATGTAACATTTGGTCTTCCTTATCAAACATGAGAAGTGGAGCAAGAGGATAAAGGACAGAGTTGCAGGTGTGAAGTGAAAGGAATTGTGATTATTTTAGTGTGGGGTGTCTCTGTGGTTGAGAGGAGGTAACTGAGCAGCTTGTGAAGAAGGCCCCATCACTGTGGGCCATAGAATGTTTTGGGAAGTCATTGAATTCAACTCTAATCAGGGCAAGTGACATCACCAGAAGTAGGTTTTATGGGAATACTAGTGACCCAGTGCACGAAATTGGTGCACATTAAAAGGGGATTAATTAGAGGAAATAATGTAATATTACTATTTGCCCTTTATAATAGAAGTGTCAGAGATGAAAAAAAAATTAGTAAAATCTTTATGAAAATCTTCCTCCTGTCACAGTCTGGGGCACACCATGGGACCCAGAGTCAAGTCCTCGGCCACTCACATGCACCTCAAAATCGCGTGAGATCCAGATGCTGCCTGGCGCACCCTCCCTCCCCCCCCCGCCGCCCATTGGGCTAGATCCAGACCCAGCCAGTCCCATCCTTGTCAAGCCCTGCTGGGCAGGGGGCATAGCCTCAGGTCCCCTGGCCTGGTGCCGGGATGGGGGACGTGGCCTGAGGCTTCCCCACCCCCAGGCCAGACTGGGGTGGGGGGTGTGCCTTGAGCTCTTCCATCAAGCCCCACCAGGTGGGGAGCCTGGCCTGAGATCTCCTGTCAAGCCCTGCTGGTGGGGGGCATGGCCTGAGGTCCCCTGGCCCAGCCCCAGGAGGGGGGCGCAGCCTTAGTTCCCCCAACCCAGCACTGAGTGTGCACCTTGAGGTCCCCCATCAAGCCCCACTGGGTGGAGGGCACAATCTCAGGTCTCCTGGCCCGGTGCTGGGATGTGGGGCACAGCCTCAGGTCTCCTGGCCCAGTGCTGGGAGGGGGGGAGCAGTCTGAGGTCCCCTGTCAATCCCTGCCAGGCAGGGGGTGGGGCTTGAGGTCCTCTGGCCTGGTGCCGGTGTGGGGAGGGCAGCCTGAAGTTCCCTGTCAAGCCCTGCCGAATGGGGGGTGCGGCCTGAGGTCCCCTGTCAAGCCCCATGGGGGTGGGGGAGGGCGTAGCCTCAGGTCCCTGCTGATTGCTCATAAAGGCTTCTTAAGGGAACTTGGCCTCAGCTGTGGGTGCAGCCATCTTTGTGACGGAGTGATGGTCAATTAGCATATTCCCTCTTTATTAGATCGGAATAGTGGCTATGGTGAGAAGGATAAAGTGGAGGGGAAAGGAACCTAGTTATGAAGTATTGATGGATAGGTAGCAACACATGGATTTTAGAGTAGAATTCTAATTTTGCCATTTCCTAGATTTGTGATACTTGGGCAGATTATTGCATCGCTCAGAGGCTCAGTTTTCTCATCTGTAAAATGAAAGTGGTAATAGATTTCTGGCAGGCTGTGGCATTTTATGTTAAGAAAAAGGATATAAAAGTTCCTGGCATTGGGCCTTGCATGGATGGTGTTTACTACACAATACATGTTGTTATCATCTTGGAAAAGACAATTAGGTTTAAATTCAGGCTGTAGTTTAGGAATGAGGAGGGAGATAGAAGCAAATTTGAAATCTTTTGAAAAGGTCTTTTTTTGGCTTTCATCACATCTCACTACTTTGGTTTTCTCTCTCTGATCACATCTTAGTCTTTGCAAGGAGATTTTGTTCTAGGTCTTCTCTACTTAACTGCTCTCAACTTGCTTGATTACCACTTGATTACTTCGGGTATTTTGAAGGCACTTCAGCTGAATATGTGTAACTGAATTTATCATTGCCTCTGACATTCCTTATCTTAGTAAATGGCAGTTACCACTACCTTTGCCAGAAATCTGGGGAGTCATTCTTGCCTCCTCTTTTTCTTAACTTATCAAGCCCTAATAGTCAAGATATCTTGTAATTTCTGCATCTTAAATCTCAAATCTGCTTTCTCTCTCTCCTCACTGCCAACATCCTAATGGCAGCTATGATCCTATCTTTGACTTTTTAAATACCTCCATGAAGTTGTTTTGAGTAGCTATGGTGTACTTATGCACAGCACAAAATTGTAAAGTTACATAAAGGATGTTCTAGTGAGAAGCAAACCTCCCTGCCACACCAACTTCCAGTCATTTAGTTCCTATTCTCAGGTAGTCACCAATAGAAGCTGTATTGGCTAACTTCCTATTTCAACACATGTATGTAAGTATATGCGGTTGTATTTTTTTTTTTTAACTAAAAAGATTATCCTGTTTACAGGTTGTTAAAATGCTTTGCTGGTGTAACTGCTTGCTACATGAAAATATTAGTACTTTTTATATTGAATTGTCTTGGGTTTGAGAGTCATTCTGTTATTTAGGTAGTGAGATGTTGGTGAAGGAATTGGTTTTGGTGATTTTTCAGTTATTTTGATGTTCTGGTACTCTTTATACATGAGATTGAAGGTAGAAATTCTTCAACATGCCGAAGTCTTAATTGAAAGTATGTTTACATGTGTTTTCCTAAGATACAGTTGTTTAATTTTATATACTGTGAAGTATCAGTTGAAAAAATGGGCACATTTTTTGGATTTACTGATGTGACTAGTTATCAGGCTATGTGAATACTAATTTAACTCACTCCCTGAATGTTTATAGAAGTAGCCATAGTTTCTACTACGTAATATCCTGTATTTGCAGGAATCATTCACCTTCTTGATTTAGTCTTGGTTTTTATTCTAGGAAAGTAAAATGGGTAAACTTGCATTCTTGATTCCTTGGAAACGGTACAGGGCGCAGTGTATTATTAACTTCTTTCCTAGCAGAACAGCTTTATTTTCATTATAGCTTGGCTGGTGGTGGAGCTAGAACGATAGTACTTTACTTTTTGGGGGGACATTAACTGTTTGAGGGTCAATATAGCTGTGTACTTTTTAACCCAACTGTGGACTCCGGAATTTTCAGTTATGTAGTTTAGTTGATTTACTCTTGGGTAGAGGTGCCAACGGTAGCATGCTAGGGAGAAAGAAAAGCTTTGGAGCCTCTGGATTTGGTTAGACTTCGCTGGCATGGGTTTTACCACAGTTTTTTGGTTTTCTGTGACCGCTTCCCATTCTTTCTTCAGTTCTTCCATTGGTTGTAAGAGTGTTCGGGGGAAGGGAACTCATCCCCAGGGAACTTCCCGCTCTAACTTAAAAAAATAAGCTGGAAGCACATGTGCCATTAACATAGTTAATAGGCTTCCGTGTTTTCTCAGCCTGGTGCTCCAAAGGCTGGTTTGTGTGTGAGGCTGGGTGATATATGGGGAAGAACAGATGAGAAAACCAAAGGACCCGAACTTTAGCGTCTGCTGCCTGCTTTCGTCAACTTGCATAATTCTTGTCCCCAGTTGTTAAAGGTGAAGGTCTGGGAATTAAGGGTTTCCAAAGTGACCAGCACCAGAATTTATGAGGCTGTTCCATGTGGAGTTTTAGTATTGAATCAGTTGTTTAAGATTTTGATTCAGAAGGAGGGCACGGTGGAACTTGGTTTAGATGATAATTTTCTTTGATTTTAAGCCTTCAGGATCAGAAACCAAATGAATGTAGTACATAATGGAACTGAGTTATCTTTTTGTAATTCTAGTCTGATGAACCCATTCAGTTAGTCGTAGGTTGATTTGAAAGTTGGTCAATTTATTAATGGTCGGTGTTTTGACTTCTTCAAACTGGTTCTGTCTTATAGTTGGGATTGTTATTTCTTAAAAGGGTCAGATCTGACATTTCTAATTCTAGCAGATGGGTGTAATCATCTGTTTGCTAGGAGCTCATCTGACAGATGTGAGTTGCTAAGTGTCACGCTGAAGAAAGATGTACTATTAGGCATGGGGCATTTGGGTGTTAACAAAGATGAGTGAGGACCCTCAGATCCCTTAGGAGGAGGAAGAATCACTTGGCATTAGTTGAGGCACTTTCTGATCTATTGAATGTAAACTTTTTAATGTTGGATTTTGCTCTCTGTGTGTTTTGAGGCTTTATCATTTGAATGTGTACACATTTAGTATTGTCATATCTTCTGGCGGGTTGATCATTATGTAATATCTGCGTCTTACTAAAATTACTAGTAGTTTTACTTGCTCCACTTTATCTGATAGTAATGGAGCCACTCTTGCTTTTAAAAATAATTAATATTTAAGTGATACGTATTTTTTCATACTTTGGTTTTCAGTCTACGTATGTATTCAAAATTATGTTATTTGTGTGTGGACAGCATATTGTTAGGTCATTAAAAAGTCTATTCTTCTAATCTCTTATAATTGGTTATTTAGACTACAGTGGCACATTGGTTCTTGAACTTAATTTATTCTGGAAGGTTGTGTGAAAAGTTACTTGTTTGAAAATTGAGTCATTTTTTTCCAATTAGAAATAATGTAAATTGAATTAACCAGTTTGATACCCCCAAATGATTCCATTTTAACCTTTCTTATATGCAGCGTATGTCTAATGTACTGTTTAATTTATAAATAAACACATATTTTCTTAAATTTACCAAACCACTCCCTACTAGCCTTAAACGAATCACTTTGAGCCTTCGGTCCAGGGATGTCTTTCAGGTCAGTATGCAGCATCTTTGCTAGCTCACATATCACTGCCTCCGTAATGCTAACTGCTTTTTATTTCTCTAAATCAACTACAGTTTTCCTGCCTCTTCAATTGTCTGTGATCATTGTCTCTTTCACACCCTTAGCAACCATAGCACTCTGATGGCCTCTTTATGTTTTAAAATTGCGCTAATCTTTGATTTCTCCAGCAACAAAGCAGGCTCGCCTTTGTTTGTTGACGCTTTTTGTCACGCTGAGGTATCAGCTTGAAAGGATTGTTAGTTTTAGGAACCAAAGTTTAAGTGAGACATTTTTTTTTTTTATGAACAACTTTGTTGAGAACCGAATTGTTCGAGATGAGAGATGTTCGAGAAACGAAGTTGGACTGTTTTTACATTTAGAGTAATTATTGATATGTTGGGATATAAGTCTGCTATTTTATTACTTGTTTTTATTTGTTTCCTCTGTTTCTCATTCTTCTGTTCTTGGTTTTTTACCTCCGTATGGGTTATCTGGATATATTTTTGGGATTCAAGATGATTTGTAGTGTTTTTAAGTATGTTTCTTTCTATAGATTTCTTAGTATTTGCTCTAGGTATTGCAATATTCATATGTAATTTATCACCATCATCTTCTGGTATGGATGTTTTACCACTTCTAGTGGAGTATAGAAATTTCATTTCCATTTGAATTCTTTTTTCCTCTCTACTTTGAAAATACAATTTTAAGTATTTTCTCTGCATAATATTGAACACCACATCAGATAGTGTGATCAATTTTGCTTCAACCTGCAAATATGATTTCTGAAACTCATGCTTACCATAACAGTGTGTTAAATTTACCCTTAATTTTATCTATCCCAGTGGTCTTTTATCCTTTCTGAAGTCCCAGCCTTCTGCTTTCATTTCCTTTCTGTCTAAAGAACTTTTTAAGCCATTCTTTCAGATAGCTTTGCTAGCAACAAGTTTTCTTAGTTTTTCTGAGATTGTCATTATTTCCCATCATTTCTGAAGGGTATTTTTGCCATATATAGAATTCACAGTTTATAGTTCTTTTCAGCATGTGAAAAATGTTGCTATTCCTTTCTGTTCTCTATTGTTTCAGATCAGAAATTTGCTGTCATTTGAATTGGTATTCCTCTATAAGTAATGCACCATTTTCCTCCTGCTGCTTTCAAGAATTTCTCTTTATTTTTAGTTTTCAGAAGTTATTACAATGTATCTTTGTGTGGATGTCTTTAGTGTTATTTTGTTTGGAGGTCATTCAGCTTTCTCTATCCCTGGGTTAATGTGTTTTGTCAAATTTCAGAATTTTTCAAGCACTATTTCTTTGAATACTTTTTAAAATCCCACTCTTTTGGGACTTTGTGTTAAGAATCTTAGCTCTTTTGTGTGTTTTTTTCTGCCTATTTTCTCATATAGGTTGACTAAAGTCTATTGATTTGTTCATGGAATCTATTGTCTATCATTTCCATCCTACTGTTGCGCCCATCCAAGGAATTTTTATTTTGGTTATTGTATTTTTTCGTCGTAATTTCCATTTGGTTCTTTTAAAATAACTTTGCTGATATTTCCCATTTGTTTCAGGGACAGTTAGTTGTATTGCTTGTTGAAGCATTTTATGTTGACTGCTTTAAAGTCTTTGTCAGTTATTTCATAAAAAACCTGGTTCATCTCAATGTTGCATATATCGATTGTTTTTTCTCACCTCATACTTTTTCTGGCGTTTGGTGTAGTGAGTAAATTTTGGTTGTACCTTGAATGTGGATATCATTATGAAAACTGGGTCCCATTCATTCCTTTTTCTAGTAAGCAGTCTCCTTGATGAGATGGAGATGTAGTGCAAGGGCTGGGTGGGTATGTATGTTCAGCTTCTCACTGGCAACCACCCTGGCAAAAGTAGGGCACTGAGTCATACTGTCTTGACGAATGGAATTCAAGCACAGACACCCCTACCTCCCTTTTTTCACATCTTCCCGGCAAAAGTTGGGTACCAGTTGATACTACTTCGTTGCCTCTGGAGGTGGGGGAGTAAGATGAGCTTCCCTAGCAGGAGAGAGAGCTGAAGGCTAATTCACACACTCTGGTACCGTCTGCCTGAGATGATGTCAGATACCAGGGGGCGGAAGCTCAGCACACCCCAGCTCCAGAGAAGGGATGAAACAGATTGCGGGCTAGTCCATGTCGCTTGGCCTCCTCCAGTCTCACTGCTGGGCCGGTGGTGTTCAGATTAGAGGTTCCGTTCGCCACCGCCCTGGTGACATTAGGGATGGGGAAGGTGGCATGCTGACTGGCTCCTGCAGACACCACCTTGTTCAGTCTCGTTGATGCTGGGATGCGGTTCAGCTCCTCACTGGCTCCTGCAGACCCCGGGCCTGTGTGTGTGTGTGTGTGTGTGTGTGTGTGTGTGTGTGTGTGTTTTGAAGTGTAGCAGTGACTAATCCTGCCTCACACAACTTTAAGTCTTTTTGCTGCTGGGTGACGGTGGACTCGTAGTTTGACCTTGAGCCTAATGACACTACCTTAAATGAGTGAATCTGAATACCACTTGCACCCACTGAGTGTGTGGTATGAAAGAGCAGTTCCTCTTTCAGCCTCATCCAGACTGTCCTGGCAGGGGAACTAGAGCACCCCCATGTGGGGGATAGATCAGCTGCCCATTTTGTCCTGCCGGCACCACTCTGGTAGGGGACTTGCACTCACACTGTCTGCTCCTCGCTCTGGCTGAGGGGAAGAGGGGATGAAGATGAGCTGCATGCTTTGCCTACTTGAAACTGGAGAGTTCACGTGTGTCTTGTGCCTGCAGATTTCCCGTTAAGGTTTGCCTGCAGTGCGGTGGGGATTGCTGAGAAGGTTTCTGTGGGTAAGCTACCCTTTCCCCAGTCCTTTGGCTAGGAGGAAAAGCTCTTCTTGGAGGTTTTTTTCTCTTTGCTGACGGTACTGGATTAGGGGCTTCTGAAGCAGCACCCTGTTAGGGAAATGTGGGAGCCACTAAAAAACCCCAGGGAATCATTGCTTTTTCACTCCTCAAGTCCTGATGTCTTCTAGGAAGCATGGTGCTCTTTTTTCTACCTTTCAGATACTTCCTATGCTCGCTTGTTGTAGTATGTCCAGGATTTTTTATTTTCTTTATTTTTTAGAGGGAGGACCTGAGAGGAATGAAGCCACTTCATTTAGAAGGAACTGGAAGTTTTCCATTGACTTTTATAGTAATTAAGTTTGAATTGTGAAGTTTTATCTAAAGATTAGAGGTCCGGTGCACAAACTGTGCACCTGTAGGGTCCCTAGGCCTGGCCAGCAATTAGGGCTGATGGGGGCCTTCCGGCTGTCGACTGGGGCCTGCCTTCCCCCGGCTGCCAGCTGCTGGCCAAGCCTTCCTTCATTCTGCGCCACCCCCTGGTGGTCAGCGCACATTATAGTGAGTGATCGAACTCCCGAGGGGACACTTTGCATATTGGGCTTTTACCCTATTAATAAAGCCTATGTGGTTTTCACACCCTCACGCCGAGGCGGCTTGATCACTAGGAGCAATCCATCCAGGAGCCTCAGATGGGTGGGCGGGACCTACCTCTATGGGGCGATCGATTGTAGGGCTCCTGCACTGTGAGAGGGCACAGGCCAGGCTGGGAGTCACCCCCCCCCCCCTCCTCAAGTGAACAAATTTCATGCACCGGGCCTCTAGTATATATAGAAGATATTATGTCATGTGAATGAAGAAAATCTTAAAAAATATTTATGAACTAAGTGATTTTTATTAATCCTCACTGGAGGAAACTTTTCCATTGACTTTTTTAGAGAAGTGGAAAGGAGGGGTAGAGACTCAGAGAGGGAAACATCGATGTGAGAGAGACATTGATTGGTTGTCTCCAGCATGTGCCCTGACCTGGGGCCGAGGATTGAGCCTGCAACAGAGGTATGGGCCCTTGACTGGAATGGAACCCAAGATGCTTTCCACTGAGCAAACTGTCTGGGGCTTAAAAAGACAAATTTATAGGAAAAATTTAACTTAGACAATATAACATAGGATACTCATTACAGATCTATTTTATTTTTTTGTATCAGAGCTTGACCCACAGCTGTATTATTTTGGGGACAAGGTGCTTAAATAATGACAGTGCTTGCTTTTGAACATCAAGTGCTTTCTGTCATATTTTTAAAAGACAGTGCATATTTACATATACAGAGGGAAACTGAAAGATAAATTGGCTTATGGCAGAATGTCACTGTTTCAGTTTGCCATCAAACATGTAGTTACTCTTTAGTTGCCCATGGCAAATATACCAATGCAACAGAACATTCTGCTCCTTTCCATGTTAAAGCCAGCAGAAACAAAACAAAATCACTTCCCCAAATTCTTAAATCACTTAAAATAGACAAAACGATTCAGAAGTTTTTAGGAGGAAGAGGAGAGGTGGTGCATACAGGTGTTTCTTGAATTTCAAGTGAAAAGGCCAGTGAAAAAGTTCTAGGTAGGGGGCAGAGGACAACTGTAACTTCAGGATTGTACATGTTACATAGTTCTGTGATTTTAAAGTGAGGGCTTTTATCATTCAATTCAGCTCTAAAGTTTTTTTTTTTTTGTCCTTTTTGTTCTTTCAAACTTGTTGGAATATAATTTGGATAGACACCAACACTTGAATTTTTTTTAAAGAAAAGATTGTTAGACTATTTACTATGAGTTCTTGGAGTTTAACTATTCTATTTAAGAACTGAATTCATTTGTTTTCTGTGTAATATGCTAATTGTAATGTGGAATGGTAAATATTGTACATTGTTTGATTCAGTATTTTGGATTGTGGTGTTTAACGTCCATACATTTGAATTTCCCAAATTTTTTGTTATTAATTTCTAATTTTGTTACATTTTTGTCAGCATAGCTGCTTCAATTTTAACCCTTTTAAACTTATGGAGACTTGTTTTTTGTGGTTTATCTTAGAGAATGTTCAGTATGTTTTTGAGTGGAATGTATGTTCTGCTGTTGTGGCAGGGTAGAGTTTTATAGATGGCTTTTCAGTCTTGTTGCTTTATAGGGTTCAAGTTTTCTGTTTCCTGTTGATCTGTTATTGAAAGTGGGTATTGTGGTCTCCATCTATTATTGTTGAACTATTCTTCGCTTCAGGCATTTTGAGTTGTTTTCTATGTTTGTTTTTAATTGTGATATTTTATTACTGAATTGGCCCTTTTGTCATAGGATGTTCTTCTTTGTCCCTAGTAACAATATTTGTCTCAAAGTACATTTTGTCTGATATGAGTATAGCCACTCCAGCTCTATTTTGATTACAGTTTGTATCGTGCATATTTTTACATCCTTTTAGTTTTATCCTATTTTTATCTTTGAATATAAAGCATATAGTTGTATCATACTTTTTAATCCATTCTGCCAATCTATGCCTTTTAATTGTAAATGTTTAATTCATTTACAGTTTATATGATTACTGATGAGGTAGGATTTACATTTGCCCTTTTGCTATTTATCTTTTATATATCTTCCATTGTTTTTATTCTCTGTTCCGCCATTTCTACCGTGTGTGTGTGTGTGTGTGTGTGTGTGAGAGAGAGAGAGAGAGAGAGAGAGAGAGAGAGAGAGAGAGATACTGAGTTTCCATTGTACCATTTTACCATTTTCTTTCATTTATCATATTATTTTTTGGTGGCTGCCCTGGAACTTACAACCAGTTCTGATTACTGTTCACTTAATTTCAGTGCTACACAAAGACTTTGCTCCTATGTACTTCCATTCCCTCCCTTCCTTTGTGTTGTTACTATCATGTTACATCTTTGTACATTGGGTTTTCATCAACGTAGATGCATAATTACTGCTTCATTGAGTGTCTTTGAAGTCACATAGGAGAAAATAAATGTAACAAACCAAAAATGCATTCATCCTCTCTTAAATTTACTTGGGTAAGTAGCCTTTACTGGGTTTATGCATGATTGATTTGAGTTACGGGCTAGTTTCTTTCATTGCCATATAAATGACTGCCTTAGGTATTTTTCTTTCCCATGTCTTTCTCCCCTCCCCCCAGTGTATTCCTTTTGATTTCAGAGAGGATGGGAGAGGGAGAGATAGAAACATCAATGATGAGAGAGAACCACCGATTGGCTGCCTCCCCCACACCCCAAACTGGGGTCGGCCTGCAACCTGGGCACATGCCCTGATTGTAATCAAACCCAAACCATCACCTCCTGGCTGGTAGGTCGATGCTCAGCTACTGAGCCATGAGCCTTGTATTGCAGTGACCAGATCAGTTTTTATTTATCTGGTAACATCTTAATTTCTCCTTCATATTTAAGGATAGTTTTGCTAGACATAACATTCTTGTTTGACCATCTCTTTCTTACAACACTTTAAGATGCCATCACATTGCCTTCTGTCCTTCATAATATTGTTGAAGAAACCAGGTACTAACCTTATTGAGGACCCTTACATATGATGAGTCACTTTCTTGTTATTTTCAAAATTCTTCCTTAATTTTTAAAATTTTTAATCCTCACCTGAGGACATGCTTATTTATTTTATTTTAATTTTTAAATATGTCCCAGTTGTAGGCTCAGTCTCCAATGAGGTTGAGCAGGAGGCAGCCAATCAATATTTTCCTCTCACGTCAATGTTTCTCTCCCTCTCCCTTCCTCTCTCTCTAAAAAAATCAATTAACAAAATCTTTAAAAAGGAAAAATAACAAAGGAGATCAAATCATAGCAATTTAAGACTTAGTGTAGGGTGAATTCCTAATGGCCTTATTTTATTAAAATAGCACGGTAAAATAACCATTTTTCCCCCTAAATGCTTGTTTGGTTAAATTGGTTAAACTTAATTAAGGAAATATTCAATTGTGTTATCTATGCTCTTGTTTAAGAAGAAGGGGAGCCGAAACCAGTTTGGCTCAGCGGATAGAGTGGCAGCCTGGGGACTGAAGGGTCTCGGGTTCGATTCCGGTCAAGGGCATGTATCTTGGTTGCGGGCACATTCCCAGTAGGGGGCGTGCAGGAGGCGGCTTATTGATGTCTCTCTCTCGATGTTTCTGGCTCTCTATCCCTCTCCTTTCCACTCTGTAAAAAATCAATAAAATATATTTAAGAAAAAGAAGAAGAAGATGGGGAAATCTTGAAAAGATTGTCATCCATGATGGCTGTAGTGGAAGCTTTCTTTGTCTTTAAATATGTCCAAGTGGAATAAAAGTTACTTTTACTTTTTTGGAGTACTTTTAGAAGAGTCCCCCTCCCCCAATCATGATAATGGAAGAAGTGCATTTTACTTTGTGATCCACTATGCAACACACACAATTTTTATAATTAGAAATTTTCTTTTCCATAAAACAGTACTCTGGAAAAACACTGCTTCACAATGCTCAGGTTCTCTCTTCATTGGGAATTATTTAGAATTGCATATCAGTGGAGTCTAAATTAGTGACCTGCTGACCAATACTGAGCTACTGAACAGAGAAGGCTGAGGAAAACATTGGTGGAAAGGGCTCTTTGCAGAACTGTTTACAGGTTGAGGCAAAAGTAGGCTTACAGTTATGAGTGCGCAAAGCACAGTTTATTTTTGTACTATTATTTATTAATTGTATTATTTTCCATAGAATAAGTGTAAACCTACTTTTGCCCCACCCTGTATACTAGATCCAAAAGCTCTCAGAGACCTGAGAAAAAAGCAGCTTCTTACTATTCTTCTTTTAAAATAGGTACTAAAGCCCTAGCTGGTTTGGCTCAGTGGATAGAGCCTGCAGCCTGAAGGGTCCCGGGTTCAATTCCAGTTAAGGGCATGTACCTCAGTTGCAGGCCCCGCCCTGGCCCTGGCCCTGATCAAGGCACATGCAGGAGGCAACCAATTGTTGTGTCTCTTTCACATTGATGTTTCTCTCTGTTTCTCCCTCTTCACTCTCTCTAAAAATCAGTGGAAAAATATCCTTGGGTGACAACAAAAACCCAAAACAAAACAAAAAAATAGGTACTAAATTTTTTTTTTTAATATATATTTTATTGATTTTTCACAGAGAGGAAAGGAGAGGAATAGAAAGTTAGAAACATGGATGAGAGAGAGACATCGATCAGCCGCCTCCTGCACGACCCCCACTGGGGATGTCCCCGCAACCAATGTACATGCCCTTGACCGGAATCGAACCCGGAACCCTTCAGTCTGCAGGCCGACACTCTATCCACTGAAACAAACCCGTTTCGGCGGTACTAAAATTTTAAGAGTATTTCTCCCCACCTCCACCCCCAAATATCTTTTGTCTACCTGTAATTGTCAATCTGTCTCCCCATGTCTGCATAGCTATACTAATAATAGCCTAGGTGTTGTCATGCCCTCATGTCATTATAAGATGGCCGTCACAAGGTGGCTGTCACAAGATGCCCATGTGCACAGCCGTGGCAGGGCCTGGTGGCCGCTCTGTGTGGTGAGGCCTGGGGGTCCCGTGGCTCTGTGTGATGTAGAGGAGCCTGGTCCTGGCAGAGGAGGTGGGTCACAGCAGGGGAGGGCAGTTGTGGGCAATCAGGCTGGCAGGGGAGGGCAGTTGGGGGCCAGTAGGGGAGGACCTTTGGGGGTGATCAGGCTGGCAGTAGAGCAGTTAGTTGTCAATCAGGCTGGCAGGGGAGTAGTTAGGGGGTGATCAGGCTGGCACACAGAAACGGTCAGGGGCAATTAGGCAGACAGGCAGGCAAGCGGTTAGGAGCCAGCAGTCCTGGATTGTGAGAGGGATGTCCAACTGCCGGTTTAGGCTCGATTCCGCAGTTGGACATTCCCCCCTGGGGGGTAGGGGGTCCCAGATTGGAGAAGGTGCAGCCCGGGCTGAGGGACATTCCCTCTCCCTGTGCAGGAATTTTGTGCACGGGGCCTCTAGTTGATTATAGTATTGTAACATTCCTACTTCCTGGAGGTGAATTAATAGTGATTATGGTTAAGAATAAGTATGCCATATATTTCACCCAAACCATGTAATTTTATCTGCCCTTGTTTTTTTTTTT
>JAAGEH010000137.1:3720471-3747558 GCA_011751065.1 Lasiurus cinereus | reverse complement strand
CCCGGGCTGAGGGACATTCCCTCTCCCTGTGCAGGAATTTTGTGCACTGGGCCTCTAGTTGATTATAGTATTGTAACATTCCTACTTCCTGGAGGTGAATTAGTAGTGATTATGGTTGAGAATAAGTATGCCATATATTTCACCCAAACCATGTAATTTTATCTGCCCTTGTTTTTTTTTTTTTTTTTTTTTTTTTTTTTTTTCCCTGAAGAAGCCTTTTAATGCTTCTAAGCTTTGGTTTCTTCATCTGTAACATAAGGATGATAGTACTTACCTCCTAGGTTTGTGTGTATTTAATGAGGTCATGAATGTAAAGTGCACAGTGTTTTCAAGTTAGTGTTATTAATAATTAACAAAATTAACAATCCTAGTCTAGTAATCTGGTAAACAGATATGTTTGAATGATGTCTGGTATATTTTAATGCAAAAGTTCTTTATGTCCCAGATAAGGTGTTTTTTTGTTTTTTTTTTTTGGGGGGGGTGGGGGCAGATGAAGAAATTCCAGGAAGCGCACTGTCAAGAGTAAATTGTAAGAGAGGTGTTATTTGGGAGAATAAAAGGGGTATGTAGTATTGTAATGTTTGTGGGTTCTACATATATTCTGAAATGTTCCTTTTTCTTATCTTCCTCCTGTACCAGCCCTCAGTTTTTGACACTAAGCTGTGAGAGCCCAAATACATTATTTAACTTCTAATGAAAGTACAAAAGTCTGTGATTTACTTTTAGAAAAGGATCAGACATAATTGAGGGTTTTCTTTATTAGTAATATCACTGCCAGGCCTCTGGGGCTCAGTGGGTGAGCGTGGACTTATGAACCAGGAGGTAACGGTTTGATTCCCAGTCAGGGCACGTGCCTGGGTTGTGGGCTCTGTCCCCATGTGGGGCGTGCAGGAGGCAGCCGATGCAAGATTTTCTCTCATCGATGTTTTTATCTTTCTCCCTTCCTCTCTGAAATCAATGAGAATATATATATTTTTAAAAAGAACTGGTTCTTTAAAAAAAGTAAAAAGGGAAAATGCAATTTGACTCCCTGATTGGCCAGGTATTTTGAATTTCCATGGTACTATGTATTCTTTTTATTCCCCCGGAGAATTATCATTTTATTTTATTATTTTTTTCTTTTTGTGACAGCACAATAGAATGGTCTCTTTACGTGCCCTTACTCCCCAATGCACACATACCTGAGAGCCTGCCTCTTTTATTCCTTTTTGTATTTCCACAGTCTGTCACAATACCTGGTAAGTCGTATCGATGGTAATGAATGTTTTAATGTAGTTTAAATCCTGCTCATTAAAAAATAAGGGAGTGGGGAGAGGGGCTGGGTGAAAAAGTTGAGGGGATGAAGCAAAAAGACAAAACCAAAAAGCAAACACAGACAACAGTATGGTAATTACCAGAGGGTATGGAGATGCGGGGGTAGGGGGGGGAGGGTAGTAGGAGGGGGTAAATTAAAAATGATGACAATACTGTTCCATTTTAGCGTGTTTCTGAAGTGAACTGTATGTACATCAGTTAAACTTTTCTGTCCCGAAGGAAGAGAGAGCATATTGGTAATGTGAGTAGGTTTTATTTATTCTACACTAGCTTATGTGAGAAAGGCCGAGCACGCAGTATTCTTATTTACACAGGCAGACGCTGAGGCCCGAGGGCAAGTGGCCTCACTGCGTCCCCCAGTTAACCAACAGTAAACCCGGCACTTAACTCCACGCTTGTTCGTACCTGAGTTTCATTTTTAAGCTGAGGCTTAACAGTTTTTAGTTAATAATGTCTAGGTAAATAAAAATGTTTTGTTCTTGCAATGTTCAAAATTAAAGTTTGCCTTTAAAGTTAAATGTTTAAGTATTAGAGATATTAAAGTGTGAAGTAATATGTGTATTAGAGTGCCTTTGGGCAACCTAAAGTACAACTTGGACATACTTTGGAGTGAATGTAATAGCTTTCCATTTATGGATTTATAGTGCCAGGGTAAATGTAATGCAGAAAAAAACTTCTTGCAGAGGTTATTGGCCTGGCTTATTTATTTTTTTTAAGTGTTACTTAAATTTGTTCTAGCTTCTCTGAGTAAATTACTTATGCACATCTTTGCCACAACTAGAAAACTGCCCAAACTGGCAGTTGGACATCCCTCTCACAGTCCTGGACTGCTGGCTCCCACTCACTCCCTTGCCTGTCTGCCTGGTTGCCCCCAACTGCCACCCCCTGCTGGCCTGATAGCCCCCTCACTGCCTCTGTGTGCCAGCCTGGTCGCCCCTAACTGCCACCCCCCCACACCAGCCTGGTCACCCCATGCAGCCTGCTATTTAGTCGTTAGGTTGTTTCTCACTAACCCCCCTGTTGGCCTGGTCGTAGGCGGCCATCTTGTGAGGGTGTGTTAATTTGCATATTACTTCTTTATTATATAGCATTGTACATTGTCTCATTTGGATATCATTTTTGGATAATGAATAATTTGTTACTAAAAGTAACCTTGCTTGGCATCAGTATAGTTGTGAAGGTAAATGTGGGAGTTAGCATGGCATGCCAGGATGTGTGGATTTGGGTCACCAATATGATGGAGAATATTTTATCAGGCATTTCTAAATTATCATGGAAATTAAAATATGCAATTAAAAATTTCTTATAAGGATGTCTAGAATCCCAGCAAATACATATGGACCCTAGTTTGAAAGATAGTGGTTTATATAAAACTATTTAAGTTAAATCTCATTTTGTGTTAGTGTAACCATGTAGTTTTTATGTACTTGAAAAATTATCAATTTTAATTAATTAGTAAAATAATTGAGAAGAAATCCCAGTTGAAAGGTATCTCAGAAACCCGAGTTAGCCATTTAAATTTTATTTACATATTAGGAGGAAGGCAGTATTTTTAAGTGAAGGTGGAAGGGGAGGTGGCAGTTTACAAAGATGTATGGTTCATGATCTGAGCCATAGTATTATTTTTTTAGAAGTTAGAGGGTATATCATGAACTGTACAATATACTCTGACAGATCATAAAAAGGAGAAATTACTTGGTGCAGGGAGAATTGAAGTTTTCTGAGGTGTAGTATATAATTTTTTTGTAATAAGCCTTTTGTTTTTTTTCTGTTTCAAGAAAACTTTATTTATAAATTCAGCAGCAGATTTGGCCTGCACACTACAGTTTGTCAACCCCAAAACTAAATCAATAGACCCATGTGGGTGAGTTAGGGAGGTAATGAGATAATAAAATAAATTGTTTCTCTAACTTGTAACATCTCTACCTAACTCATGGGCCACCAGATCTGCTCTATGTCGAAAGATACCTGTAATGTCCTTTTTTCTAATTAATGAGCCAATATTGATACATTATTATTAGCTAAAGTCCATAGTTTATGTCAGTTTCCTTAGTTTTTATTTCGTGTCCTTTTCCAGTTCCAGGATTCCATCCGGGATACTACCTGATATTTAGTTGTCATGTCTCTAGGCTCCTCTTGTGGCATTTTCTCACACTTGGCTTGTTTTGGATGTTCTTAGTTTTGAGGATTATTGGCCAGGTGTATTGAAGGATGCACCTGTCTCTATTGGTATATGTTAGATGCTTTTCTCATGATTAGACTGGGGCTTGGGGATTTTTGGAGAAAGATCATAGAAGTGGAGTGGCATTTTGATCACATTATATCAAAAGTTTTACTCCCACTTGAGAACAGAGCATCTACATCAATGACTTGGAATTCTGCATGAGAGGTTTGTCTCTTCTCCATTTATTAAAGCATTGCTTTAATTGAACTCCACATACTTTGGTATTTTGTGTTTTCATTAACATTCATTTAAAAATAGTTTTAAATTTGCCTTTTGCTTTCTGCCTGGACCATGGGTTTTCAAAAAGTTTGTTTAGGAGACTAGTATTTAGATATCTGAGTATTTGCTAAATATTATTGATTTCATTGTCTTGTAATCAGAGAATATGCTTGTGTTTTTTTAATAGTTAGAAATTTTTTCAAGTTGCTTTACATCCTAGAATGTGGTCTGTGTTGCTCAGTGCTCTCTGTGTCCTTGAAAAGAATGTGTGTTCTGTGCCAAAAATGTCAGGTCAACTTGATGGATTGCATTTCTCAAGAGAACTCTAATAATTGTAAGTCAATTTCTATCAGTCATTGAAAGGGGGTTGTTGAAGTCTTTGACTGTAAGTGTAGTTTTGTCCTTTTTTCCTTTTAATTATGTAACTTTTAGTTAACATCTTTTGAAGCTCTCTTTTTTTTTTCAATTCTCACCTGAGGATAGGTTTATTGATTTTTTTTTTTTTTTGAGAGAGAAAAAGAAGCAGAGAAAAGCACCGATGTTTTCGAGAAACGTGGATCGGCTGCCTCTCATACATGCCCCGTTTGGGGACAGAACCAGAAATCTAAGTATGTGCCCTGACCAGGAATAGATATGCAACATGTTTGGTGTATAGAACAATGCTCCAACCCAGCTAGGGCTATTTTGAACTCCTTTTATTAGAGGGATAAATATTTAGGAGTTTTTAGAGCCTCCTGATGGGGTGATCCTATTATTATTATAAAATGACCCTCTATTTATTCCTGGCCCCATAGTTTTTGCTGTGAAATCCACATTGATTTTAATATAGTATTCTAATTTTCTTTTGATTAGTGTCAGCTTGGTATATGTTTTTCCATCTTTTTGCATTTAACTTATTCATGTCTTTATATTTAAAGAGAATTTCTAGTATTAACAGCCGTGGGTTAAATGAATAAACAATGTTATGTGATTGTTGGAATTTCTAGTGTTAAGCCAAGAAGTATGTTATGATGTGTGTCATTTTATTAAGTTTTAATAACATTTAGTAAGTTTTCTGTAGGTACTCCCTCTGATTCTTGTCAAACAACTGTAAAGTGCTCCTGAACACCTTTTCCTATTCTTCAAATGCATTATGTAATCTATTCTGGGTAATTGCCTCACCTAATTCCTGTCTTTTTATTGTTGGCTTTCCAGTATCTTAGGGGAGAAGTGGGTCCTCATCCTTGTATTGGGGTTCTGTGTTTTGGATGCCTTCTTTTTCTCAGTGCTTCTACTCTTGATTGAGAGTTTCTCGGGTAGGAAATAATTTTCCTTGAATTTTGAAACCATTGTTTCTTTGCCTTGTAGTTTTCTTCGTTGGGGATGAACTGTTTTGTATGCAATCTGTTTTTAAAAACTTCTCATTCTTCTTTCCACAATGTTTAGGATTGTCTCTATACCTGGTGTTATAAGAACTCATGATGATGGCCTTGGTCTATCTGAAAACATGTGTTCCTCAGGTATGGGAAATGCATGTTGGCTCAGACTTTGTTATTTGATGTTACCTTCATAGGAAAAAAAGCCAGCTTCTTCCCATTCTTACATATGTCTGTTTGGTGCTAATAGATAGCCTAAGTCAGTTACGGTTATCTCTGATGGTTTTGAATGACAGCCCTACCATGCGAGTTGGGGGTTAGATGTATGAATGAGAATTAATTTCCAGCCAGAGAGAGACGTGATAGAGGCATTCATGCTGGGGGGTTGAATGGAGAATCTGGTTTTGTATATGATAGCATTCTAGAAGAGAATAGATCTTATACAGACAAGTCAGGGAAAAAGAATCATTTTGACATAGTAGACCTTATAAATCAAATGTTCAGGAAAAATTACTCGTAACGCTTGTTAAAGATGGTAGGGTAGACTTTATTCCAGGGGACTCTCCAGATAGATATAGGGACTACTGCAGTGGGCGAGAAAGATTGTATTTAACTTGGAATACAGCATGAGCAGAAGGGAATTTATAGCCAAGGATCAGGGTGGGAATCAGTTGTGAAGACAGGCCAGGGTGATTTGACCTCACCTGGGGGTGACAGAGGAGGGGGATTCTGGCTGAACCAATTCAGCAGGATTCTCGTTAACGTTGGACAATGCAGGGACGAACACAGAAGTTCAAATGTTGAGGCCTAGTTTAGAAAGAGCTCAGAAGAGCCTGAGGAGAGTTTGCTTCAAGGAGAGAATTTTTGTCACAAGGCACTGACCTGAGATAAAGTGATACATGTAGGGAACTTTTAGCAGGGAAGCATGAATTTGGTAAAGATGGTTGTGGTAGTATATTATGGAAGGCCTTGAATTTTCTAATATTTCTATATTGGCAAGTAGTTCTTGATCTTTTTTCCCCTCTTCATAATAATGTACATAATACCTGTGGACTGTGGAAAATTCTGGAAAGCTCTTTCTTTCATTGAATAAACTATAAGGCATGCAAGAGGGGAGGGTGATGTTACATATTAAATATCACACACACACATCCTATTCCAAGTGATCTGTAATATAGCATTTAAAACTGTTCATAAAGAATTCAACAGTTGGTTTTGTAAAGAACAAAATGCATGCACCTCTAGTAAAATTTAGAGATGGCAAAAAGGGGAGCATAAATATAAAACATCAGGAAAGGGAAAGTTACATAACCACAGTTATAAACAGAATATGATGTACAGCCAAATAGTAATTAGCTTTAAAATATTAATGAAACAAGTAGTTTGTAACAAAGGTGCAAATTACTATTCATAATATTGATAATCCTATCTAATAAAAGAGTAACATGCAAATTAACCATCACTCTGCTATACCCACAAGCCAATCAGGAGCAAGTATGCAAATTAACCCAACTAAGACGGCCGTCGGCCACAGAGTGAGCAGGAGGCTTGGGTTTCCCCAGTGATGGAGAAAGTCAAGCTTTCCGCACACTCTGGTGGGTCCTGGCCTCATCTCAAAGCTACAACGTTTCAATTATAGAAGATAAATAAATCCCAACAAAAATGGCTGCGGGCACGGAGCGAGCAGGAAGCTTGGGTTTCCCTGGCAATGGAGGAAGCCAAACTTACTGGCCTGACCTGAGTTCTGCTCAAGGCTACAATTTCAGTTATAGATGATAAATAAATCCCAGATACCAGGGCCTCTGCTTGGTTTGTCGGGGGACATGGCTGGCCTGCAAACCACCACAGGCCCCTCACCCAGGCCACCCCATGTCCCAAGGGAAACCCCACCCTGATCCAAGACACCCTTCAGGGCAAACCATCTGGCCCCCTGCACCAGGCCTTGATCTTATCTAATAAAAGAATAATATGCAAATGGACTGTCACTCCAACACACAAGATGGCTGCCCCCATGTGGACACAAGATGGTTGCCACAAAATGGCCAGCAGGGAAGGGCAGTTTGGAGGGACCAGGCCTGCAAGGGAGGGCAGTTGTGGGCAATCAAGCCAGCAGGGGAGGACAGTTGGGGGGACGAGGCCTGCAGAGGAGGGCAGTTAGGGGCAATCAGGCTGGCAGGGGGAGCAGTTAGACATCACTCAGGCTGGCAGGGGAGTGGTTAGTGGGTGATCAAGCTGGCAGGAAGAAGTGGTTAGGGACAGTCAAGAAGGCAAGCAGGTGAGCAGTTGGGAGCCAGCAGTCCTGGATTGTGAGAGGTGTTACAGATTGGAGAGGGTGCAGGCTGGGCTGAGAGATACCCCCCCATACATGAATTTTGTGTACTGGGCCTCTAGTTATTAATAATTACTCATAATAATTTGTGGCCATGGATAGGCTTTTCAAAAATTTTCATTTTGTTTGAAATCTGAAATTGTAGTATTAACTCATTTAATCCTTATAGCAATCCTGTGAGGTAATTGCTGTCCAGTATTCCTATTTTACAGAGCACAGAGATTAGATTAAGTGGCTTGCTCAAGGCCACACAGTACAAAACTAAAATTAAAACTTGTCCAGCCAGGTTCCAGAGCCCACACTTCTGTTCACTGCACTTAGCTCGGATGGCATTAAGAAGGGTAAGGCGTTTGGATTTGGGTACTTTGGCACTGTGAATATCATCAGTGAGTGCAGGCTCAAAAGTCATTTAGACAAGTAGGGCCTGATTCGGTCACCCTTGATGTCAGATTGACATGGAATGATGTCGCCAGGAAACATCAGACCAGCAGAGCAACGACAGGCATTCCTCTTCTGTGGGCATTCTTGAAGTTGTCCCGGGGTTCGTTTTTGGCCCACAGAGTGACAGCTCAGGTGAGCCCCAAAACACAGTTGGGAGGGCAGGGCAGGGCAGGGCAGGGCTCTCAGGCTTCCCTCTCCGGAGGCTGTAGTAGGCAATCTGTTCCTTCTGGTTAGTTTCTGGTGGCTGGGCCTCCACATCTCTGTCTCCTCGGTGTGTCGGAAAGCCCTCGCACCTGCCTCTTACAGAAGAGCACGTGTCCCTGGCAGTTAGAGCCCCCCCCACATAATCCATGTCAGGCAACTCCTTTCAGAGCCCTAATTTAATCACATCTTTGCCATGTAAGGTCATCTTTTGTTTAGTCTACCACATGTATTTTAAATATATTTTTCCTGATTTCAGAGAGGAAGGGATGGGGGAGGAGAGAGAGAGAAAGAGAGAGAGAGAAGGGGGGGAGGGACAGGAACATCAATGAATCATGGATCGGCTGCCCCCTGCATGCCTCCTACTGGTATTAATTCCAATTATTCATTGCTGGTATATAGGAATATAGTTGCCCTTGTACATTGACTTGAATATTATTACACTTACAAGTTCTAGTAATTTCCTTAGCTTTAACTTTAACTTAATCACAGTCTACCTTCAGATTACAGTATCCCATGACGTGCATAGTATGGACCTTATAGTATAGTCCCAGTGGTGGGCAAACTCATTAGTCAACAGAGTTAAATATCAACAGTGCAACGATTGAAATTTCTTTTGAGAGCCACATTTTTTAAACTTAAACTTCTTCTAACGCTACTTCTTCAACATAGACTCACTCAGGCCGTGGGATTTTGTGGAAGAGCCACACTTAAGGGGCCAAAGAGCCGCATGTGGCTCACGAGCCGCAGTTTGCCGACCACTGGTATAGCCTATACTTCCGTTTCTCTCATCCTGATCTTTTTGTGTTATTGTCATACATTTTACTTCTACATGGGTATAAACTCACAATCCACTTACTGCTTTTTACTTGAATCATTGCAGTCTCTCTTTAAAATTAAACTTTGTCTAGGTATAATTTTACCTGTTCTAGGTGTTTGACTTTTGACAAATTTATACACTATATGATCTTCTAAGACTGACTTCTTGTACTCAGCATATACGTTTGAGATTCATCCATGCTGCATATTCCTTTAATATTACCAAATGGAATTTCGTTGTATACTACAGTTTATTCATTTACCTGTTGAAGGATATTTGGATTGCTTCTAGTTTTCATTATGAACAAAGCTGCTGTAAACATTGTGTACAGGTTTTGGTATGAACATTAGTTTTTACTTCTCTAGGGTGAATTCTTAAGACTGGGATTACTGGGTCAGGTGGGAAATGTGCGTTTAGCTTCATGCTTAATGGTCAAATTGTGGTCAGATTGTGTTCCAGAGCAACTATCGTTTTGCATTCTTACCAACAGTGTATGAGAATTTCAGTTGTCCCACATCTTCATTAACCCTTGGTATTGTCACATTTAAAAAATTTTATGAACCTCGAGGGCATTGTGCTAAGTTAATGAAACTAGTCACAGAAAGACAAATACCGCATGATCTTAGTATATGTGTAATCTAAAGCCCAACTCGCAGGAGAAGGAAGCAGGTTGGTATTTGCCCGTGGAGAGGTTAGTCAAAAGGTACACATTTCTAGTTATAAGATATTTAAGTTCTGGGAAATCTTAATGTGATTGTAGTTAACCATGTATTGTATACTTAGAAGGTGTTTAGAGAATGATCTTAAGTGTTCTCACCATATTAAAAAAAATGGTAACTCTGCGCCCTGGTTGGTTGAAGTGTTGGCCTGTGGACTGAAGGGTCTCGGGTTTGCACTCTGGTCAAGGGTGCATACCTCAGTTGCAGGCACAAGTGAGAGACAACCAATCGATGTTTCTCTCTCTTCCACTCTAAAAATAACCTCCTGTGAGGATTAACAAAACAAAACAAAACAAAGGTAACTAGGCGAGGTGATGGATGTGCTACCTAACCTTATTGTGGTAACCATATGTGTGTGTATAAAATCATGTTGCACATCTTAAACTTACACAATGTTATGTGTCAGTCACATCTCAATAAAGCTGGAGAAAAATTTTAATTCAAACAGGGATGTAGTGATACCTCGTGGTTGTAATAGTTCTGTAGCCTCATAAAAGGGCTTAAAATTGGGTTATGTGAGCCCTCCAATTTTATTTTTCCAAGTTATTTTGGTTATTCTAGTTTCTTTGACTTTACACATAAATTCTATTAATTAGCTCATCTACAAAATACCCTGGGATTTTTATTAAATCTATAAATTAATTGGAAAGCATTCTCATTTTAATGCTATTGAGTCTTTCAACTCATGAACATGGTATCTCTCTGCCAAGGTCTTTGAAGTTTTCATCAGTGTTTTGAAGTTTTCAGCAAATGGATTCTGCTGCACATACTGTTAGGTATATTTCATATTTTTGGAGCTATTAAAATATTTTAAAAATTTTGTTTTCAATTCATTGTCAGTGCATAGAAATACAACTTACATTTTTTATGTTGAACTTGTATCCTTGCTAAACTTGTTTATTACAGGAGTTTTTGTTTTTGCTTTGTTTATCTCAGATTTTTGGGGGTCAGTTGTGTTTTAAGGAAACATTAAAAAAGTAAGAAAGCCCTAGCTGGTTTGGCTCAACGGATAGAGAGTCAGCCTGTGGACTGAAGGGTCCCAGGTTTGATTCTGGTCAAGGGCACATGCCCAGGTTTCGGGCTTGATCCCCAGTGGGGGGCATGCAGGAGGCAGCCGATCCATGATTCTCTCTCATCATTGACATTTCTGTCTCTTCCTCTTCCTATCCCTTCATCTCTGAAAGTCAATAAAAATATATTTTAAGAAAAGTAAGAAAAATCTTTCATAATTACCCATGCAACTACCATTTCTGGTGGTCTTCGGTGATCTGCATTAAGATTTTTATGTGGTATAATTTTCCTTTCGCCTGAGTTTTTTTTTTTCCTTTTAACGTTACTTAAAGTTATCCCAAGCAGTAAGCTTGGGATAATTTTAGAGCTCGCATCCTTTGTTTTCCCGTTCTCAAGAATTACTGTCATGCATTCTCTGATATCCAAGGACTGAAAACCTTTGTTTCACACATTTTCTCTTTTTTTAGTTATTTAATTCAGGAATAAATTTGGTCCATTTCATCACATCTTGGCTAGTAGCAGAAGGCCAAAGAATTAAGAATTTTAAATCTTAAATTTATTATAGACTGGAAGATTGAGGTGTCAAGAAGTATGTTGTTCTAGTAATTCAAATTTTGGCTTATTTGCAGAAGCTAGATTTAAGATTTTTCCTGAGACTAGTTGGTTGATTTTTTTTTTTTGCAGCATATTTGTAACCATCAAATTTGTAACTTAGATAACTTAACATAGAAATTGAATATGAGTTTATTAGAGACAAACTAAGTTATATTTTGGATGGTCAGTTTTCATATTGTATATGAAAATATTTTAAATGAGTGTTTAGTATTAAGGCAGTTTTCTTTTAAATTCAGATTTTTGGTAAAATATGCTTTTAGAATTTTTTTTCAGATGAACCTTTTCAAATTAGAGAAGCAGATTGTTAAAGAGTTACTAACAGTAGTAAATACTTGACTATGCTTGGAACTTTAACTCTTTAAATTCCTGAGTTAAAAACTTTTCCAACCATATTGAAAAGTGTATATTTATGGTAAACTACAGTAGCGTTGTTTTCTAGAGGTTTAATAAACATGTGGAGTGCGTAATGCAACTCTCTGTCCCTTGATCTGTATTCATCAGTAAATAATTTGATTGTGTTTTGCTTTGTTGCTTAGTCTTGCAGTTTATAGTTCGCAGTGGCAGATCAAATTTTCATCAGTAGTTACTTAATTGTTTTTTCTTTCTGATTCTTGGGAGATTTATATATTCTGAATACAAGTGCTTTGTCATTACAGCATATTTTCTCAGTTTGTGACTTGCCGTTGTATTTGTGTGGTCCAATGTTGATGTAGTTGAATTTATCTGTCAACGTTTTTCATGACTTGGCATTGTAAAAAATCTGTTTTTAAAGAATTCCTACCGTATCCTGACTCAAAGACATTTTGCTATGTTTTCTTATAAAAGGTTTAGATATTTTGCCTTTTACATTTACGCCTTTAATCGGTCTGGAATAGGTTATAGGAGTCTAATGGTTATTCCCCCACCTTTTTTTCTTTCTTTCTTTAGCAATAACCTATTGGCTCACCACCATTTTGGGGGATTTAGGATCTTATTTGCCCAGTTTTCATATGTTTCCTTACATAGGAAGGTGCCATTCTGAGCTATGTTGCTAAATATTTGCATTCAGGTACCAGATCCCTTTATTTCTATATCTTTATTGTAATTTATGGTATCTGATAGTGCCAACTTTCTGTTGGTTATATTTTTGTAGTACTTTTCCCTTAAATCTTTTTAATATTTTAGACATTAAATCAGTTTAAAACATCTGTTCACAATCTTTTTTTACCTAACATATTTATTGCACTTACATTTGCTGTGATTAAAATTGCATTAGATATGTTCACATATTGATCACCTTCTTTGATCTGCTTTTCCCGCCTTTCCCTGTTTAGTGACTTTTTGAATATAAATTCTTGCCTGAGCTTTATATGTTTTCCCCAGATTGCGTGAATTTAGAGTCTTGGTTACAAATTTCTGGATATTTTTTCTCCGATCATTGCCATTATGGAATGGGTAATTTTCCTTGTTCTTTCAAGACCAGTTTTAAAATAAAGTTTAAAAAATTGTTTTCAGTGGAGAGAGATGAAAAACTGGCGGCAGAATAGACAGACGTGTCCCAGAGCAAACAGAAGGAACAGCTGAGGGTCGCACGGGCAAGAGAGACCATGGGGAGACAAAGAAACAGCCCGCATATGAAAAAAAAAGCAGGCATCACCAGAAAAGGAAGTAAACGAACTGGAGGCAAGCAACCTGCCAGAGAAAGAATTCAGAGAAATGGTCATAAGGTGGATGAAAAGAATGGAAGACAAATTTGACAATATGAGTAAGAACCAAGAAGAAATGAAAAATGACATCACTGCTGTAAAGAAGTCAATAGAAAGCATCAAGAGCAGGCTAGAAGAAGCAGAGGATTGCATCAGTGAGTTTGAAGACATGGTAGGAAAAAATATCCAAGTAGAGCATGAACATGGTATGTTCTTCCAGCTGTTTATGTCTTCCTCTACTTCTTTTTTCAGTGTCCTGTAGGAAAAAAAATTAAAAAGCAGGAGGAGAGCCTAAGGGAAATTTGGGACAACACAAAACAAAACAGCATCTGTATAATTGGGATTCCAGAAGGAAAAGAAACTGAGCAAGGAATAGAAAACCTGCTTTAAAACATAATGACCGAAAACTTCCCTGATATACGGAAGAAAAACCCACACAAACCCAAGAAGCTCACAGAGTCCTCAGAAAAATGAACCCCAAAAGACCAACACATTATAATTAAATTGGCAAACACCAATGACATAATTAAATTGGCAAACACCAATGACAAAGTGAGAATCTTAAAAGCGGCCAGAGAGAGAGAAAGTTACCTACAACAGAACCCCCAATCAAATAGCGACTGATTTCTCAACAGAAACTCATCAGGCCAGAAGGGAATGGAATGAAATATACAAAGAAGAAGTAAAGCTGTCCTTATTTGTAGATGACATGATACTGTATATAAAAAAATCTGAAAGACTCCATCAAAAAACTAATGGACTTAATAAATGAATTCAGCAATGTAGCAGGATATAAAATTAACGTCAGGGAATCTATGGCTTTTCTATACACCAGTAGTGAACTTACAGAAAGAGAGACTAAAACGGCAATCCCATTTATCATCGCACCAAAAACATTAAGATACCTAGGAATAAACTAAGGAGGTAAATGACCTATAGGCGGAAAACTACAGGACACTGAAAAAAGAAGTAGAGGAAGACATAAACAGATGGAAGAACATACCATATTCATGGATTGATAGAATCAACATCATCAAAATGTCCATACTACCCAAAGCAACCTATAGATTCAATGCACTCCCCATTAAAATACCAAGGGCATATTTCACAAACCTAGAAAGAATTCTGCAAAAATTCATCTGGAATAAAAAAAAGACCCTGAATAGCTACAGCAATCCTGAGAAAGAACAAAGTAGGTGTGATCTCAATACCAGATTTCAAGCTGTATTACAAAGCCACTGTTCTCAAAACAGCCCAGTACTGGCACAAGAACAGACACATAGACCCATGGAATAGAATAGAGAATCCAGATATCGACCCAAACCACTATGCTCAATTAATATTTGACAAAGGCAATGAGCATACAATGAAGTCTGGACAGTCTCTTCAATAAATGGTGTTGGGAAAATTGGACAGATACATGCAAAAAAATGAAACTAGTCCACCAACTTACACAATACACAAAAATAAACTCCAAATGGCTACAGGACTTAAACATAAGACAGGAAACCATAAAAATACAGTGGTACCTCGAGATACGAGTGCCCTAACATACGAGATTTTTGAGATACGAGCCGTCGAGCGAGATTTTTGCTTTGAAATACGAGCAACAGTTGAGATAGGAGTCATCGCACCGATCAGCCAGCTGCACACAACCCACCAGTTTACCGTGACTCGAGCGTCTCATAGTTTCCCACGCCTCCGGGTTATGGAACGAATTAAACTCATATCTCGAGGTACCACTGTACTAGAGGAGTCCACAGGCAGCACAATCTCAGACATATGCCAAAGGAACTTTTTCACTGATACTGCTCCTAGGGCAATGGAAGCTAAAGACAAAATAAACAAATGGGACTACATCAAAATAAAAAGCTTTTGCACAGCAAAAGAAACCATCAACAAGACAACAAGAAAGCCCACTGTATGGGGAACATATTTGCAAATGTTATCATTGATAAAGGTTTAATCTCCAACATCTACAGGCATCTTATTCAACTTAATAAAAGGAAGTTAAGTGATTCAATAAAAAATAAAAAATGGGCACCTGACCTAAATAGAATCTTTACAAAAGAAGACAGAAGGAAGGCCAAGAGACTATGCTGCCATAAAAAAGAAGGAATTCTTAACCCTTTGCAGCAACCTGGTTGGAACTGGAGAGCATTATGCTAAGTGAAATTAGCCAGTCAGAGAAAGAAAAACACCACATGATATGACTCATTTATGGATAATAAAGAACATTATAAACTGACAGAAAGATAGATATAGAGGCAGTAAAGCATCAGACAGACTGTCAGATTACAGTGGGGAAGTTAGGGAGAGGTGGGGTAGATAATAGATCAACCAAAGGACTTGTTTGCATGCATAAAAGCATAACCAGTGGATGCAAGGCACCTGGGGGTGAGGGCATGTATGGGAGTTGGTGGGGGAGGGCAATGAGAAGATATGTACACATGTAATACCTCAGTAATACCTCAACAACAAAAAAAGAAAAAACAACATTGTTTTATTATATTTTAGCTTACGCTTAGATTGAAGCTGTAGTCCATTGAGGTATTAGTGTTCCGGGGGCGTGTCTCTTAGTTGATTCCCCTTCTTGGGTAGCCTCAGGCTTTGTAGTCTGTCCCCTTAATGAGGAGGCTTCTGAACCCAACACTCAGGTTCCCATCAGCTTTCAAATGTCCTCAGTGCATAAAGCTGTTTTAAGTACTTGCTCTACCTTGGCCTTTCTATGTCATCATCCACCTCACCCCAAGCCTGTTCTTTCAGCTTCTCGCTCGGTTCACTTCACCCTGAGAATGTGTCATTCCCACTGCCACCGCGTGTGCTCTGACTTTCTTGGTTGTTGATCAGAGTGGCTGGCTGACCAGGTTGCCTGTGGAAGCCACTTCTCAGCCTTTTTCATGTCATGGCATGCACGTGAAAATGATAGTTCATGCTAATTACCGGGAGGGACTGTTGAAGGCACTGAAGGTTCTGATGGTACGTATACAAGTGCTCTGGCTGAGAGGTTCAGGCTGCCCTGGCACCCTGGCTGTTCTTTGCCCGGCAGCTCACCACCCCTGCTACCCATTCTTAGTGCATTTGTTGGAAAGCTTTGAGAGTATAATTCTAAGAAACAGCTGTGTGTGTATGTATGCATGCATGTTATTTTTCGGTTAGTGAGAAGGGGGGAATTACAGAGTCTGAATCATGCTGGGCCAGTACAAAAATTGCACAGGAAAGAAAAATGAGATGAAGTTCGTTCTTTACAGTAGAAGAAAATATTCGTGAATGTTTATCAGGATAGGGGTTGGGGATTTTCTAATTCTGAACCTAACGTGAACATTGCAGGGGAAATGGTTGGTTTTAAGAAACCTTTTACATCAAAAACTGAGAATTCATAGGCAAATGCACATTGGGAAGAGATATTCTATATATGAAGTACTTTACATATAAATAGCACCAGACAAACCATTTAGGAAAAAACAGCACCTGTTTATATCTGTGATCAGGTTGATGGTTCATGGAAAAAGTTAATGAATTTAGCCAATAAATATTTGGAAAAAACTTACCAAACTGAAAATAAGCACTGCTGGTGGATGATTATATTGGTTTAGTTTTGCGGGTGGGATTATCGAAAGCTCATATTATGCTTTCCATGGACTCTGAGGAACTTACCTTGAAGAAATATAAATTGGCCAAATTATGTTCATCGGGTAACTGTAATAAAAGCTTAGTTACCTACCAGATGCTCTTTAGAAGAAACAAATTTATACAGTTTTTAGTTTACTATAGATCTATATGCTTTGACATAGTAAGCAGTTAAATGAAAGATCATCTATAAAACTGCATACAAAGATTTGTACTATTTGTATATGTGCATTGTAAAAGTCTGGAAGGTTATATTCCAACTGCTTAAAACTTTTTTTTTAGTTTGTTTAAGTGCTGTCTTTGGGGAGACGTCTTTATTATGTTACAGTTTCTTTAGTTTTAGGATTGTTCATTTACTAAATTTTAGTGCCTTCTACATATTAGAAGTTGAAGAATTCAAAGCAGATTATTTTCAGTGGAATTCATGCTCATAAATTTGTCTTTCCCTCCCCCCAATGAGGTGCGTGTTCCTTCACTTTTTTGTGCATTTATTATTTTAGAAATACGTATAAGGCAAATGAATGCATATTTTGCTACCAAAGATGTTAATTTGTACTGCATATATTATAGCAAGCATAATAGTCTTTTACAACTTCATGGAGATTTGGTCTACGTAATTTTGTTGCAAATGGCTTTCTTTCTGTTTGTATATTTTTGAATTAAATGTGTACAGCTGAAATGACAGGGAGAATGATTGCTTTGTAGATTGTCTCTGTCTACCTCTGGATCAGTAATATACCCCGTGGAGCAGAAAGCAAATGAGGTAAAAAAAAAAAAAAGGGCATAATGCTTATTGCTTTTCATGGGAAATCGCAGGATTACTCTGGGCTATATATTTCATAGAAGTCACTGCTGAAATTCTACCTCATACTCTTCTTACCTCCAGATTTTAAATATACATTATTGTAGAGATTATTCAAAACTTAATTCATGTGCCTAATTTGAGGCTTTATAAATAATGTACTTGATTATACCCCATCTGTACAATGTTACATTTAGTATGATATAGAAAAAACATTATTTGGAAAATAACTTAGCTGTTTTTTACCCAACAGCTTTTTAAAAATTCATTATTGGCTGTGGGTGTGTATATGTGCATGTGTGCTAGTGTAGCATTCATTAGTTCCTTTGGCTACATGCATCAACAGTAAAGGTTGTAGAGTTAGTAGTAAACTAGCCAAACTGTTGAGACAGTATAACTTAATTTGCTTTAGTTGCAGTTGTATTTTGCCTTTTTTGGCAAATATACTAAAGAGAGAAAATGACAACAGTAGGTAAACTAAGGAGATAGAAATTAAGAAGGTACAAAGAAAAAGAAGTAGCATGAAACCATTGAACATGTTTCAGATTTACACCATATTTTGTCTGAACTGTGTGTGTGTGTGTGTGTGTGTGTGTGTGTGTGTGTTTAGGTATTACATATGTGTCCTTATCCCCCTATGACTCCCTCACCCCCCTGGTGTCTGTGCCCATTGGTTAGGCCCATATGCATGCATACAAGTCCTTTGGTTGCTCTCTCCCCCTTACCCCCACCCTCCACTGCCTTCCCTCTGAGGTTTGACGGTCTGATGGATGCTTCTCTGTCTCTGGATCTGTTTTTGTTCATCGTTTATGTTGTTCATTATATTCCACAAATGAGTGAGACCATGTGACATTTCTCTTTCTCTGATTGGCTTATTTCACTTAGCACCATGCTCCCCAGGTCCATCCATGCTTTTGCTTTTGCAAATGGTAGGAGTGCCTTTTTAGAGCAGTGAAGTACGTGTTCCTTTGCGTAGATGTACCACAGTTTTTAACCCACTCATCTGCTGATGGGCACTTAGGCTGTTTCCAAATATTAGTTTTTGTACCATAAATTGTGCTGCTATGAACATAGGGGTGCATATGTCCTTTCTGATGGGTGTTTCTAGTTTCTTGTGATCTATTCTTAGAAGTGGGATCGCTGGGTCAGATGGGAGTTCCACTTTTAGTTTTTGAGGAAACTCCATCCTGTGCTCCACAGCGGCTGCACCAGTCTGCATTCCCACCAGCAGCGCACGAGGGTTCCTTTTTCTCCGCGTCCTCGCCAGCACTTGTCATTGAACTGCTATATAGTAACTGCGTTTTTCTGTGACATAGATGGCTTTGGTTGGTTTATTTCTGTATTTTGTTGTTGCCAGTTTGCTTTGCTTTGGATGTGTGTCTGTTTGAATAATGATAGCTTTTTATGTGATTTACAATAAAGCAAGGTGAGAAAGCATGGTCAAGAACTGAGGCCAGGTCTTCCGATGGGATGGTGGCAGCAGGAAGGGCTGATCTTGGTGCTGCTTTTCTGTTTGGAGGCAGAGGGGTAGGAGGAGCTGGTGTGTAGAAATGTAAGAGCAACTTATGGCGCTCCTCTTTTTGGAAATGACTTTAGGTCCCTGGGCACAACCCTAATTGAAAACTTACTGCTCAGAGGTGCTGGAGCCATACTGTTTGAATCCAGCCTCTTCTAGTTACCGTATTTTCCCGCATATAAGACGACTTTTTAACCCAGGAAAATCTTCTCAAAAGTCGGGGGTCATCTTCTATGCCGGGTGTCATCCTATAGGCCGAGTATATCCCAAACTCTATATTTAACTGGAAAAGTTGGGGGTCGTCTTATGCGCCCAGTTGTCTTATATGCCAGAAAATACGGTCGTAGCTATGTGATCTGGAGCACAGGATTAACTTTCTGTATGCCTTGGTTTTCCGATCTCTGAAGTAGGGTCTCCTTCTCTTATGGAGTAATTGTGAGGGTTAAATGAATAAACATGGGTAATGTGCTTAAGGTAATGACTGGTACACATTGAGAGCTCACATATTAACTCTCAGCACTTGAATTATTAATACTGAATTATCTAGTTTGATTTCAGTAGTGTAGTTGCGTGAGAATATTTTTCAGTAGCCAAGCATTTTCAGTTGTTTGTTTGAAAAGAATGGTCCTTAAGGTTCTGTGCTAGTTTCTTGAATGGCACTTACTTACTCATGAGCATCCACTGAATGCGCGGTAGTAGGTCCAGAGAGACTGAGAAATCCAGGATTGAGACTGATGCTTAAAAAAAAATTTTATATTGATATTGTTGTAATATAAATAAAAGATGACATACTAATTGAAAATTGGAGTGAGAGAGACAGGGTAGAGTAACAGATTATAAGTTCTTTTTCTAAAATGTTAGGTATGAGCAACAGATTTTTTCCTTCCCTTTATGCTTTCTGTATTGTGTTAATGATTATTTCATTAGGCTCTTTTTTTTTTTTTTTTTTTTTTTTGAGGACTTTATCTTTTACAAGAATTCTCAAAGGCAGTCAGTTTCCGGCTTCTCTGGAATACTGCTGTTCCATACTGTTCCAAGAACTTGGACTTCCCTGTCAGCTTTTGTGGCTTCAGTCATCTCAGTGGTTGGCAAACTGCGGCTCTGAGCCACATGCGGCTCTTTGATCCCTGGAGTGTGGCTCTTCCACAAAATCCCACGGCCTGGGCGAGTCTGTGTTGAAGAAGTGGCGTTAGAAGAAGTTTAAGTTTAAAAAATGTGGCTCTCCAAAGACATTTCGATCGTTGTCCTGTTGATATTTGGCTCTGTGGACTAATGAGTTTGCCGACCACTGATCTAGGTGATTCCAGCGAGGGAGAGGAGAGGTTGAGGCAGAGCATGGGTTTCCTTATACCCAGTTGGCCAGAACTTACTCACTACGCCACACCTGCAAGGATGGCTGGGGATTCCAGTACTCATTCTATCTAAACATATGCCTAATTAAATTCAGCAGTTCCGTTAACAGAGGAGAGGAGATAGGATGATAGGAACACCTAAAGTCTGAAGCAGGTTACAGAACAGTGCTTATATAAAATGTGTAAATATTAATAAGCAAGCGGCGAAAAATATGCGCTTGCACCTGCACAAAATAATCTTGAATATAGTAGTTTTTTTTTTTTTACATTTATTACTATTTGGAAAGGGAACTGGGTGGCTTGGGTCAGGAGTGGGAGAAAGACTTTTCACTATAGTATACCCTTTAGAATTGGTGATGTGTCAATTTTAAATAAACTGATGAACAAAAATAGATCGAGACAGAGAAATATCAATCAGAATGTCAAACCTCAGGGAAGGTAGGGGATGATGGGGTAAAGGGGAGAGATCAACCAAAGGCTTATATGCATGCATATAAGCCTAGTCAATGGATATAGACATGAATGAGAGGTGGGGACTAATGGGAGAATAAGGACACATATGTAATACCTGAATCAATAAAGAAATTAAAAAAAAATAAAAATCCAAATTAATAATAAAATGTCCCCTGAAACTAAAAAAATAGCAAATCTACACTAATAAAAGACAAAGATGCAAATTGACCGTATCTCCACAACACCCGCCAGCCAATCAGGAGTGAGTATGCAAATTAACCCAACAAAGACGGCCAGTTAATTTGCATACACAGGCATGGAGTGAAGCCTGAAAGCTCCTGCCCGAGCGAAGACTGAAGACTGAAGAGGCGTGGCTTCTCCACTGCAGCCAGAGCGAAGGCCTGGGTCCCTGGGCTGGAGGAAAACTGGTGCCGGCAGCCAGGGGAAGGAAAGCCTATTGCATGGATCTTCGTGCACCGAGCCTCTAGTGAAATTTTAAAGACCATTCTGATATCTACGTTTAGGGATAAGTATGTCATGAAGAATCAGTGATGCTTGAGATTATATCACTTAAAGCATGTAACTTATACAATGTGGTGTGTTGAAATTTCAAAACATGCTTTAAACTTGGGGTCCTTTTTAAGATGTTTGAAAAGCAGTCAGGCAAAGGCATTGCTGAGTGTCTAGAAGGGGGAAGAATTTTAATTTATGAGATGTGTTTCTGGGAAGGATATCAACCTTAATGATGCAGGCAGGCATTTTTAGGGTTTTGGGGGAACAGGTCAGGATAGTATGTTTTAAACATCCTTAAATCCCTTAATCTTTAGAAGTAGTCAGCTGCTAAACCATCTTGTATTTATATGGCTGGGTTTTAAGGAAGTATGGGCAGAACTGCATACTTGTTTTTAATTATAGTCCAAAATAAAAGTTTTGGTTTGTTTAAAAGCATTGGTTCATTTAAAACATTAGTGATTTATACTTTAATGGAAATGATCCTATATAATAAACCCTAAGATGCAAGTCGAATGACCAGCAGAACAACCGGTTGCTATGACATGCACTGACCACAGAAGGGCAGACACTCAACACAGGAGCTTCCCCTGATTGCGGCCAGTCAGCAGGCTAAGCCAGGCCGCCCGCCAAGGCAGGTACCTTCAGGGGTCCCCCGATCACCCGGCTGTTTGCCCCACAGATCAGCCCTGATTGCCCACCAGGCCTAGGGACTCTACCCTATATATTGGGAATAGGCTCTTAGATTTAAAAGTTAAAACCTGGCAAGGCTACTCCAACACTGAAAAAACAGGATGATGCAGCGATGACATGCATGGACTCTGGCTGGCACATGTTGTGGTCAGCCCCGAATCTTGACACTTATAACACGTGACAAAGCCAATTACTTCTCTCTGCTTCAGTGTTTCTGCCCATAAGATGGGAAAAATGGTACTACTGTCTCAGAAAGATGATGTTATGTACTACTTTTTATCATCAGGGCAAAAAATGTAGCTGCCCCCACAGCAGCAAGATGCCTCTCACCTGTGTGAAAAGTATGGTCACTGGTGCATGCTGCATCCCAGATTACAAGGATTGGGCCTAAACTGGCTATCAGACATCCCCCGAGGGGTCCCGGATTGCGAAAGGGTGCAGGCCAGGCCGGGCTGAGAGACACGCCCCCCCTCCTATGCATGAATTTCATGCAATGGGCCTCTAGTTTTAAATAATAAGATTAATTGTTAGCATCCTGATTTGCAACTCTTAAGAAATGGGAAGTTGAGGACAAAGAAGAGATGGTTACTTGAGAACCGACAATAATAAAGTGACATTGCTTTGTTAATGGAAGAAGTAATATATTAAACCCCTGTTTTGTGACCAAGGGTTGGGATATGGCCCCTCCCCTGAGAAAGCTTATAGGTGAGGGAGGCAGGAAGTATCTAGGAGCCTGATAAAGGGGAGGGCCTTCCAGAAGGGGAGCCATCAAACTAGGACTGTGTTGAGATTCCGTCTCAGACAAGGGAAAGCACACCACTGGGGTATGTAAATCTATATTAATTTATTAATTGTATGTCACCAAGTATTTCAGCCAATCTTCTAAATTGGGGGTGGGGTGGGGAGGAGGATCACTAGTTTAAGAGTTTCTTATGTTTAACAATTCTAAAATATTAGCAAGTGTCATATTTTAGTTAGGTACAGACCAGTCATCATAAAAGACTTTGATGCTTAACATTAAAAATAAATTGGTGACATATCTGTGCTCATGAGCTTGAAACTTTATCAAGGTTTAGAAATAGAGGGTAATGATGATATTACTGTTCTGAGTTAACACAGTTTTCAAATAATAAAAATAAAGCAGTTATTAAACACGAATTATATTGAACATTGTGGAAAATGGCACTGTAATAGGAGGAAGGCATCCTAGATCTTCACCTAGCTGGGAGGATGTTAGTTCACTTTCCTTTGATTCTATGATTTAATGACTAGAGTCCCACTGTATGGAAATGCATGCACTGGAGGGGGGGTCCCTCAGCTTGGCCTGCCCCCTCTCACAGTCCAGGAGCCCTCAGGGGTGGGAGGCAACTCGGCAATCATACCTCTGCTGCTACCACTGCCGGCAGCACAAGCCTTGGCTGGCCCTGGTTACCTGAACCTCGGCCGGCCCTGGGCAGCTAGGCAGCTGCCATCTAAAGTTTGCCTGTGCCTCGGGCCAGCCCTGGGCAGTTGGGGGGGTTGAGTGGATTGGGGGACTCTGGAGGCAGGTGCGCGGAGCGGCTGGGCCTGCCAGACACCCTGGTGGGGCTGAAGGGACTGGGTTTTGGCATCTTGTGCCTGTAGGCACCACCATCTTTGAGGGCGGGGCAGTCAGTTAGCATATTCCCTTCTTATTGGCTGTGGGCGCCGCCATCTTTGCAACAGCGTGAGGATCAGTTAGCATATTCCCTTTTTATTAGATAGGATTAACTGTTTATTTTCATTTTCAGTGTTTTTCCCAGTAGGTGGTAAGGAGTAAGGATTACAAATATGTCCACTACTAGCTGTAAAGAACTGTAGACTGTAAGAGTGATTTTTTGTGGAGGGCATTTTTTGTGGAGGGCATTGCTCATACCCAGTGTAGGATATTCTGTTATTTTTATAGGCTTTTCATTTATACACATAAGAAATTTTGCTTTCTTGTATTTAGTATGTGGGTTGAATATTCAGGTTTTTTTTAAGCTTTAAAAATTAGCTAGCTATACACTCTCCACAGCCACCTGTCTTTAAATTTAAATAAAAATGAAAATTAAATAATATAAAAATTTAGCTGTTGACTTGCACCCACCATATTTCTAGTGCTCAATTGCCACATGTGTCTAGGGACTACTATATTGGGCAGATTATAGAATATTTATATCATTGCAGAGAGGGCTCTATTGAATGATGACCTAGATACAAATGATTTTTATTCAAATTTTTTACTACCCTCACACTAAAGGTAAGATGAATCCTGGAGGAAAGCATAATAATTTTTAAATGATGTCTTCATAAGAATAGAAATAGGTCCATGGTTGGCAAACTGCGGTTCACGAGCCACATGCGGCTCTTTGGGCTCTTGCGTGTGGCTCTTCCACAAAATACCACAGGCTGGGCGAGTCTATTTGGAAGAAGTGGCATTAGAAGAGGTTTAAGTTTAAAAAATGTGGCTCTCCAAAGAAATTTCAATCGTTGTACTGTTGATATTTGGCTCTGTTGACTAATGAGTTTGCCAACCATTGGTATAGGTTAATTATGAAAATTCCAGAAAATACAGAGGAATAAAATCAGCAAAATAAAAAGAAGTTACTTTATGGCCTAACTATAGATTTTTTATTTTTAACATTTGTTTTATGTATTATAGTCCTTTTTCTCTGCACGTGTACACACACACACACACACACACACACACACACACACTTTATGAGGATGATTTTACTTGTGCATATTTAAAATTAAAAAAAAGTAAGAATATAAGAGTAAACCTTTTAATGGAAAATAGTTTTGCTTTATAGAAGTGTACCTGAAATTTGTTCTAAATTTAAACTACCTATATGACTTCCATGTTTATGATTAGTCTTTCAATAAACATATTATTTAAAATACTGTGTTTAATTCTAGGTAATAGTATTAGGAATTATTTGTTTTTCTTTAAATGCTTCTTCAAAATTGTTAGTGTTGTATTTAATGTCAGGGCTTACCTCAAACACTGCAAATCAATTCATTATGTTTCACTGTTAGTTGGTGACAAGGTTCTTGGAAGCTATTCGGCCTTCTTGTTCACCTTCGTCTCCTTCGGTATTTGGCTGTGTCAGCATTGCAGCAGTAGCTGTAGTTTCATGCTAGCTTTGCTGGATATTACAAGTCCTCCTTCACTTACGATGGAGTTACATCCTGATAAGCTCATCAGAAGTTGAAAATACCATTAAGTCCAAAATGTAATATCCCTAACCTACCGAACATCATAACTTGGCCTAACCCATTTTGATGAAATGCTTAACACTTTTGTAAAAGTAAAAAAAAAACAAAAAAATAATAATAATAATAAATTGAACCATTGTGGGTCAGGGACCCATCTGTATTATGAATTTGTTAATGAAGGCTGAGTATATGGAGAGATGAATTTAAAAGTGCTCATTCTGATTTGTACCTGTTATGTTTCACACGATCAAAATTGTGTAGAGTATTCATTTAATGTTACCTATTTACATATTTTTAAAATATATTTTTGTTGATTTTAGTGAGAAAGGGAGAGGGAGAGAGAGAGAGATATAGAAACATTAATGACGAGAGAGAATCACTGATTGGCTACCTCCTACATGCCCCCCACTGGATTGAGCTTAAAACCTGGGGATGTGCCCTGACAGGGCATTGAACCGGGACCTCCTGGTATATAGGCCAGTGCTCAGCCACTAAGCCACACTGGCCGGGCTATACTGTTCATTTTCGATGTGTTTCTTTGCTTTATAGGAAATGGAAGATAGGCAATAGATGATCATAGTAATGGCATTAAGATACGGTGCTAAGATGAAATATAGGATGTTGTCATGTTTTAGCTTAAGTTATTAAACAAACGTTCTTTGTGTTTGTATCTTGAATCCTTTTTTTTTTTTTAACCGTGAAACCACATTTGCTTGCAAATTTAATGCTAATCAGTCATAGGAAATGGTCAGAGGAGTAGGAAAAGTCTGTAAGTATTTTACTAAGAGTTTTAAAAAACAAAGACAACTGTTTTAATGAGTGCTTATCAATGCCATTGATAGCTTTAAAAAAGTCACTTATTTAATGTAAAATTAAGAATTGTTCTGTAGCCCGACAATGTTATAAATTTCTCTGATATTAAAAATCATTAATATTGGTTTATACAGTCAGAATAAATTGTATTTTTGTACTCTTAAGCATCAGCCTGATAGGATTAATATATGACTTAAAGAAGATCTTGAAATTTCATGCCTCCAAATTATAGTGATTTCTTAGACTTCAGTGTAGCATGCAGACTCTTAATTATAAGGAAGCACAATAATTAATTTCAGTGATTGTGATTTGGTAAACATGCACGTTTAGATCGCTAGGAGTGGCATAAGAACGGAAGACAGTCTTATTATAAATGTTAAGCTTTAAGGATAGTAGAATCACCCCCGAATTTGCCTTGTTTTAGGATGCCTTTTCCATATGTGCTTTGGACAGGTGAATTTTAAGATACATTTTGAAATTCTCAATGGCTTTACAGGAGAAGAAAAAAGCATTTTAAGTGGGTATTTGCTCCACATTATATTTTCTTATCCCATCAAAAGCTTTTGAAGCGGTGGTGAAAGGACTTTTTTGATAATGGAAAAGCTATTCTAGTTCCTTCCTTTGTGGGCATTAAACCTGAATTTGTACCCAGAGATTTGAGAAATCATGCAGATTTTCTTTTTTTAGTGACTCTAGGATACACTGTAACACAGCATTGTACAGTGAGTTAGGGAAATTTTGACAAAATTATTTTGAAGCTTGAAACAGTCTTGAAAGAGCTTTTTTCTTATTTAAGGAGAAAGTAAAGAAAGTTGTTAAGTTCCTATGGAGTGCTAAGCATTGTTATAAACCCTTGAAATTTTCCTTTTTAAAATTTTTTTTATTTTTCAATTAAAGGTGACATTCGATATTATTAGTTTTGAGGTGTACACCCCAGTGATTAGACATTATATAACTTACTAAGTGATCACCCTGATAAATATCTTACCCATCTGACATAACTATTAAAATATTATTGACTATATTCCCTAAACTGTACTTTATATCTCTGTCACTATCCTAATCCCTTCACCTTTTTCACCCTTCTCTAACCGCCCCCCCAAAAAAATAAAAAATAAAAAAATCTGGCATCCATCAAAATGTTCTCTGTATCTATGAGTCTGTAT
>JAAGEH010000137.1:3606639-3720371 GCA_011751065.1 Lasiurus cinereus | reverse complement strand
TTTTTTTTTTTTTTTTAGTCAATTGTTAATAGATATGTATACATTGCCATTTTATTCCTACTTTTAATCTATTTTTTTTTCTTGTTTTCTTCTTAAAGAAGATTCTCTTCTTAAAGAAGATCCATTTCATGTTATGTTAGTTTGGTGGTGGTAAACTCCTTTAGTTTTCTTGTCTGGGTAGCTCTTTATATGTCTTTGGACTCTAAATGATAGCTTTGCTGAGTAGAGTAATGTTGGTTGTAGGTCTTTGCTTTTTATTACAGTATTTTGAATATTTCTTGCCACTCCTTTCTGACCTGCATAGTTTCTGTTGAGAAATCAGCTGACAGTCTTATGGAAACTCCCTTGTTGGGAACTGAATGCTTTTCTCTTGTTGCCTTTAAGATGCTTTCTTTGTTTAGAACTGTTGCATTTTAATTATGATGTGTCTTCGTGTGGGCCTTTTTGGGTTCATCTTGTTTGGGACTGTGTTTTCTGGACTTTTATGTCTTATTTCCTTCATGTTATGGAAGTTTTTCTTTCATTATTTTTTTCAAATATGTTTTTGATTTCTTACTCTTTTCCTTCTGGCACTCCATAATGTGAATGTTGGTATGCTTGAAGAGTTGTCCCAGAGGCTCCATACACTATTCTTATTTTTTGAATTCTTTTTTCTTTTTGCTGTCCTGATTGGGTTTTTTTTTTTTTGCTTCCTTATATTCCAACCTAGTGGCGTGATACACAGATTTGTGCACATTGAAAGGAAATTAATTAGAAGTAATATTTTAATATTACTATTCGTCCTTTCTCTATAAATAGAAGTGTCAACCAAATTCACAATTGACAATGACAGATTGAAACACACATGTGCGATTGGTGCCAATGAGAGCTTTACATATATTGTGCATGTGTGAGTCAACGTTTATTTTTAAATTGCCAGTGTGTGTTATATGTACTGGATGGTCAGATATACATATAGTTGGTCACTTAGCCTTTTATATATATATATATAGATAGCTGTTTTGATTCTCAGATTCATTAACTCTATCATTGATTCCCTTTAAAGTATTTTTCATTTCTGACTGGTTCTTTTTTCTAGTTTCTTTGTCCTTTTTTATTATGTTGAAGTTTTCACTGAGTTCATTGCTCATCCTTATAATCAGTGCTTTGAACGCTGCATCTAGTGGATTGCTTGTGTCCATTTTGTTTAGTTCTTTTTTGGAGTTTTGTCTGTTCTTTCATTTGTGACATGTTTCTTTGTCTCCTCGTTTTGGCAGCATCCTGGTGTTTTGTATTAGAGTTGCTGTGTCTCTCAGTCTTGCTTGAGTGGCCTAAGATGTAGGTTTCCTTTAGGGTCCAGTGGCACAACTTCTCAAGTCACCCAAGCTGGGCATTTCAGGCCTGAGACACTTAGTCAGACATATGGGGCATGCCAAGGCCAAGGGCAGATGCCACTTGTCTTTTTGAGAGATTTTAAGAAAAGTCTTTAGCCTGAGCCAAGACAGGCCATTGGTATGGAAAAGCTCCTGGAAACAGCTTGGTGGGGCTGCAAGTTGAATGGGGTGGGGTCTCACGGGATCACTAAGACAGGGCGAACAGTGTTAGCCAGGTTGATGGAGACTCTGATATGGCACCTGGCTACTGGTTTTCTGTGAGAAGGGCTCAGAAAAGGAACAGTGGCCTCTGTCAGCGCTTGTGTCTGAGAGAAAAAACACCATCCCAGACATCGCCTTGATGCCAGACAGTTCCTGGTGCCCTTCGCGCTGCTGCCCCAGCAGTGTAGCTCAGAGGGCGTAAGTCTGAGTAAGTCCAAGTGCCGGCCCATTAAGAGCAAGGCCATTAAGAGCCTCCTTCTGGGCTCAGACAGTCACAATCCCAGCTGGTTTTTACAGCCAGAAGTTTGGGGACTTCTCTTTCTGGCACTGGAACCCTGGGCTCAGGGGCCTAGTTTGGGTCTGGGACCCTCATTTCTTAGGGTGAACCTCTGCAGCCGAGATATCTCCCTTGATTTTTATCTGCCACATGTGGGTGTCGGGACCGGCCTATTCCGCATCTCCAACCCTCCTACCAGTCTGGATGTGGCTTCTTCTATCTATCCTTACTTTTAGGACTTCCCTTCAGCTGGATTCCAGACGGTTCTGAATGATAGCTGTTCTATAGTTTATTTGTAATTTTGATGTGGTGGTGGGAGGATACAACTACTGCATTGACTTAACCACCTTCTTGACTGGAAGCCCAGAAGTTCTCTAACTTTATGCCTTTTGCCAGCTCTCGGAGTGTATTTAATGCTCAGAGAAGAGAGGCTCAGTTCCCCCGGCTCTTCTGTAGCTAATGACAGCTGGAATCTCAGACTCAGGAATTCTCTTTTTTCCACTGTTCATTTTCTCATGCAGTCCCATAGATTTTTTTTTTTTTTAAGATAAGCTTAAAACATTGTTCCTGGTCTTTTTGTTTTTCTTCAGGGAAGGAACAGTGAGAATGAATGCGTATGCATATACAGTATGGGGGGGAAATTAGGGATAGAATTAGAGTTGGTGGCTTTGATGTATATGATGAGACAGTTGAAAGGCAATTTATGGCAGTTTAAACTGGTACAGGTTATGGCAAAAAGTAGCTATTAAGTATAAATGGAAGCTATTAATATTACTCTGGAGATTCTGTGAATTGTCATATAACTTAATAAAGTTCTTTCCATTTGTTGGAAAGATGGGTATTATTTGTTTATATTAACAGAGACCATGGCAATAATTTAGGTTTATAGCTTATGAATAAAATTAACAGAGTGCTCCTACATGATCTTATTTGGCAAGCATCTCCATTTTATAGATAGGAAAGGCTCTTATGCAATAACTAGTGGCTCTCTTAATAAACACCTGGGTATTCTAAAGAATGTTGCATTCACCTTGGCCATGCACCTCCTGTGCACCGGAGGGTCATGGGTTTGATCCCTGGTCTGGGTGTGTATGGGAGGCAGCCAATCGAGGAAGCTCTCTCACGTCAATGTTTCTTTCTCTCCCTTCCTCCTTTTCGAAAATAAAAATTAAAGAATGCTACATGGAGTGTGTCTGAGGTAGAAGTGAAATAAATGTATTGATTTCTTGGATAACTAAATGAAGATATGTGCATTATGTCAGGGAGGAAATGCATTTCAGGGTTTTGTCTTTTTCTTAAATGTTTGTATTTTTTATTTCTAGGCTGTGCGCTGCTACGAGTCTCTAATCTTAAAAGCTGAAGGAAAAGTGGAGTCTGATTTCTTTTGTCAATTAGGTCACTTCAACCTCTTATTGGAAGATTATCCAAAAGGTAATTTTTCCCCTTGTTAATTACTGTTTGACTTATATATGTGTTTAAAATAATTGTAATAGTTTGTACCCTGTCTTTATCAAGGGTACTACCAGTTTCTAAAAAATTGTAAGCTTATGAACATCCTAAATGAGAAAGAAAGAAAAAAAAAGAAGAAAAAAGAAATGAAAAGACAGGCTAGATGGAAATGTGAAGAATTCGTGTAACTCCTTGTAAATTATCTATAGACCCTTCTGTTAGACTTATACCCACCTACATATGCACTACCGTTTTGTTCCACCTTAGGAAAAGTTCCTGCCCATCAAAGGTTGTGCCATAGGAGAAAATGAGCCATTGGGGACACTTTGGAAAAGTACCACAAACTCGGCACTTCTCTTCTGTATCCCGGCTATAGAACTTCATTTTAGCTAGACAGTATTTGAACAAAAGTATGATATGTAGCCACGTTATTTATTATAAAGGTAAATAACAGAGATGATCAGATATGAGCATTGGATAAAACAGGATTTTTATTCATTTGAAAAATTTTTTTCCTGTAAGAATTAAGGTGAGTTAAATAACTGGAGGTCGTCCCTTAAAATGTGTCCTTTTTATTTCACCAAACTGTTTATTCCCTGACCATTACTCACTTTGGAAGTTAAAAGCACCCCTAAATATGATCTCCCTGAATACCAAAAGCAAAATCTATAGCAAATAAAAATTGCATCTTTATAAGCAAAAACATTTTAACCTTTTGATCATAGTAAACAGCGTAACGTGGAGTGGTTGGGTTTATTATGCTTGTTTCCACATAGCTGTTTAGTGGGCAGAACAACTGGTAGGTTATTACAGGGCTAGAGTGAAGGATTGCTGGAATTTAGTGTTGATGTTTTATTATGCCACTTTTGTGTTAAGTCAAGTGAACACTCTTCTAATGAAAATGCAATTTTAGTTGGAGACAGGTGTAATCTATGAATTTCAGAGTTAGGCCTGCTTATTTATTTACTTACTTACTTACTTACCTACCTATAATAGCCCATCTCTATTGTTTGCTGTTAGCTGCTTTACCATTAGCAGATTATATATACATCCCAGCGCTTTTGTCTTCTAATCTATAAAATGGGGGGGAGGAGGCGGTAGCTTAGACATTTTGGGATTGTTATGTGAACCTGGTTTGTATTTAGCAAGTTGACTTCAGGATAACAGGCATTAATAATTATTGAGTACTCCATTAGATATTTTAATTAAATTAGTAAGTTATTTAAAGGAAACCATTACACAAAAGAAACATTGGATATCTGTGCAATCTAGTTTTTTTAATGCTGTACTTTTTTTTTTTTTTTTTTGTACAGCACACTAATTTGAGAGCACGTAGAGACCCAAATTTGAAAATTAGGTTTGCATGTGGGCTTTATGTCCTTGCTACTTATATATAGATCATTAAAATATGTATTGGCTTTGAAAACTATTAGTTTATGAATTTAGCCACATTTTCCATTTATAAAATGTTTGGCTTTGAAGGTAACGAAGAATATAAAATACTTGTTTTGGAAGGTGCTTTTTTCTTTTTTGGAAGGTGAAGTAGGGGGCATGTGGCAAATGGACTATGTTGGCAGACTAGCTGGAGGAAATCCTATATAATAAAAGGCTAATATGCAAATTGTCCCTTTGACCAGCAGGCCGGCCAACTGCCCATGTCCCCTCCCCCTGGCCAGGCTGGCCGGATCCCATCCATGCACAAATTCATGCACCAGGCCTCTAATAGCTTGCCTAATAATAGACAAACATGTAAATTGGCCGTATTTCCGCTACACACACACAGACACAGCCCGTCAGAGTGAGTATGCAAAATAGCCCAACAAAGATGGTGGGTTAATTTGCATATACAGGCGTGGAGTGGCCGGGAGGGACAGGACGCCTGCTGTGAGGGAGAGGTGGGGCAGCGGAGAGAGCTACAGGAGCGGTGCTCTGGATAGAAACGAGGACTTGCCGGCTCCTGGGCGGCTGGGCGTGAAGCCAGGGGGAAGGAAGGCCTGTTCTTGCACGAACATCGTGCAAAGGGCCTCTAGTGACCTAATCAAATGGGAAGAGAGAAAGATAACCTAAGAGTTTAAGTCTTTGAAAAGATGTGCTCTCAGACCCATTTGCCGCTGTGTCGATGAACTGGCCATTAATACTGGTCGGTAGTAGGTCGATCCTTTGTTATAGGAAGAAGAATGAGAGGACAGATGAAGAGATATACATACTATGTATTTTAAGTATTTCTAGCTGATGCTCTGTTTCCTAGATGTGAATTGTATATGTTTTTTAATCCTTCTTGAAGTTTTATTGACCACAATCTCACTTTAAAATTCCTTTTAAAATACCAATTATTGAATCATCTCTATCTATTCTCGTCATTGTCTACCCGCAAGTTCAAACCAGTAGCCCTCACACACCCTCCACTACCAGTTGATGGAAACATTTGTTCTCTCAGGCTGCTTCATTTTCCTCTCTGGAACCCGGACAAGATGAAAACCTCCAACCCCAGCCAAATAAACATGTATTTTTAGAGAACAGATTATATAGCATAACTTTTGGGGAAGTAAACAATAAAACTGGCAGTGAACATGTGAATAAACTGCTCAGGTATATGGATGTGGGGGACTTAACTGGCCCTGTTTGTTGTGAAGATAGTTCGTTATTGTCCTGAGTCATCACTGTTGTGTGAAATTTTCTGAGTGTGGATTTCCTTTTGGAAAACTGATTCTATTTTCATAGTAGAAAATGGTGGAATTCTCTTTTTTGTATACATTTTTGGACTGTGGTTTTTCTCTTCTTTGTCATTCTGATCCCATCTGTTTCCTGTCTTATAGGAATTCCTAAAAATTTTCTGATCTGCAGATGGTATACTTTATCATTCTTGTTATAGATTTATTCATTAAAATATTTCTTCTGTCATTTTAGATGAATTTGAAGCAGAAGGAAAAAAAGTCTTTGTGAAACTTAAGCCTTTCTTGTTGATAATGTGTGTAGTTTAAAAAACATTGCTATCACTTGATTAGGTCATTTAACTCCTATGAATTTATCCTAAAAAAGTAATTGGTATATTGTAGGTTGGATTCGTCTAGGGCAGTGGTCGGCAAACTGCGGCTCGCGAGCCACATGCCGCTCTTTGGTGTGGCCCCTTGAGTGTGGCTCTTCCACAAACTCCCACGGCCTGGGCGAGTCTGTGTTGAAGAAGTGGCGTTAGAAGAAGTTGAAGTTGAAAAAATGTGGCTCTCCAAAGCAATTTCAATCATTGTCTTGTGGATATTTGGCTCTGCGGACTGATGAGTTTGCCGACCCCTGGGCTAGGGAGTTCACTTACAGAATGTTTAGTAAGGACTGCTTTTAGGATCAACACCTGTGGAAGGTGGCGATGAAACCACGGTGGGACAGAGGGAGACACCTTCTGTGACAAGCCGGGGCCTCCTCCAGCGGGCGCTCTGCAGCTGGAACAGCTGGCTGGGCCTCAGTGGGTGCGGGCCGGCCCGGGAAGCGGGTGACTTCAGCAAGGACCCCTCTGCCACAAAGGCAGGGCACGCTCCACGCTGTGTGCATGTCGGACCGCCAGCAGCCCTTGCTTGCAGTGCGATGTGGGTGGTTTTGCCAGCGTCTCCTCAGACCTTTCCTCCTGCCCTCCACACTAACCCCTTGACCTCCCCTCAGCCCAGCTGCTGGTGGGTGTTCAGCTGCCTTCGCCCTGGCCAGGGTGCAGCGCTTCTCTTCTTGGGGTTCGAGACAGCTCGAGAAGCAGGGAACCCTGGGCTGAAAGGCAAGCCTGTATGTTCTTGTGAATGTATGTGATGCAGCCTCGGGGCAGTATAATGAATGGAATTAAGTGCGAATATCAAGTAAATATGTGTGGCATATTACATGAGAGGGTGATCACTCAGTTAAGTTAGTTACTCAGAAAATCAAGTCGCAAATGACCTCAACGTATACAGCAAAATCATAAAAAGTTAGAAACCCCAAGGTAAGAGATTAGGGGGATAGATAGTAGGGGTTTCAGAAGTAAAAAAGAAAGCTGGAGATATAATAATTAATTATTGCTGATATTAGTATGAAAAACTAAAAAATAGTTTCTTCTTGGTTTGTGATGAGCTAGAAGCTTTCCCTGAAATTCCAGACAGTGGTCGATTTTCCTTCCTCAAGTAATCGCTCATTTCTTGCATTGTCTGTCGCTTTGGGGCAAAACAGGTTTTCATTGTTTCAGTTCCTCAGCAGTAACAAGTGGCTGGACAAACTACTTAAATTCCGAGCGTTGCTAATGTGGCAAGTCTTAAGGCAGAGTTGGCGAGCTCTCTCTTTTTTCTTTCTTGATTGGAATGACAATACTCCATCTTGATGTGTGTGTGTGTGTGTGTGTGTGTGTGTGTGTGTATGTGTACACACATATATATACATATATATATATACACACACACACACACACACATGAACAGAAAATGCATACTTTTTCAATAACTTTGACTTTGGTTTCTTTAAGAATTACCAACTTTTTGATTTTTGCATGGTTCACTTATTGCTGTGGCTGTTCGAAGTAAAGGTTGTGATTCTTTTAAGAATTTGCTTTGTTTAAAGCTTCTTTCAGGTAGTCATTGAGAATCAGTTTGCATAGTATATACGTTTGCGATACAATACAAATTGACTTTTAAAATAAAAATGATATGAAAATCCAGAACATTGACATATACTGATATATAATATCCATAGAATGAATATTATATATCTCTGAAAACTGACACAGTTTAAGGTGATTGTTTCATGTTTTCATTGTATTCACAGTTATTGCGCCTTATTTTTCCATGTCACTTCATAAATGCATTTCTTTTTTTTTTTAACCCCTAATACCTTCATTCACTGTCTTTGCAATTTGAGAACCACCACTTTTCTTCAATCTGCTCGTGGCCTAGAGTTCGAAAATATAATTGAGAAATAACGGCAAGTAAGCACAGCAGTGCCCATACCGAGGTCGCCAGAAGCCTGTGTCCAGTCAACAAGCCAAAGTTAATAGTAGCTTCAAGAACCAGGGAGCTGGTGGCAGGACATAGTGAAGGAACACAAAGAAGACACCTACTTGGTGTCTCTTGTGGCAAGCCAAATGTGAGATACAAAGACCTTGCATATATTATTTGAATAATGACAAAGAAGTATTAAATCCTTTTCTTTATTGCATTTGTAGTGCATCTAACTCCGAAGAAGACTCTCTTTCTGGCAAAGCTAGCACCCTTAACCTACAGTGTGGGTTTCTTTTAGTCCTTGTGCTGTCTGTCTAGACGTGTCACTAGGCGTGCTCTCTTCTCTTCTGACAGTCTTAACTTAGAGCCATACTGTTTCCAAGCATGTTCAGGTCTCTGTCACCTGCTAAATCTTTATCCCTTTTTGTTTCCTCACTCTGTTTCTCTAGATCTCTGCTTTATTTCATTCCAAACGAATTGTAGAATGGCTTTGGCTTTTTCTTTTTATTCTTCAGTTATACTATACCCCCCGCCCCCCTTTAATCTTTACCCGATGACATGTTTGTTTCTTTAAGTTGAGAGAGACGGGGGGGGGGGGGGGGGGGGGGGGGGGGGGGGGGGTTGTGGGTTTTAAAAAAATTATATCTAAAAAATAAACATTATTCAAATAAGTTACTTACTCAGATATGTTTTGGCTAATGCTTCTCTAATTTGAATATATTCAGAAAGTTCTCTGTTATTCATATGTATTTAGGTGCTTGACTGATAAACTATGAAAACATTGGAAATGGATTAGAACATATTTCCATTTTCCCCTATTATACTCTTTGAAAATCTTATTTGAAAATCTAAAAGTCATTTTTAAAAATTGAGGGATAATTGAAATATGACATTAGTTTCAGGTGTACAGCATTTGGTGTGTGTATATGTTGGGAAATGATCACAGAAAATAGAGTTAACATCCATCACCATACATAGTTACAACATTTTTTTTCTTGTGATGAGAACATTTAAGATTTACTCTCTTAGCAACTTTCAAATATAGTTATCATGTTGTACATTACATCCCCATGACTTATTTATGGCGCATCAGTTTTTTAAAATGTGATCTCTCTGCCAAGTCTAATATGTATATATAACTTTCTGCTTGCCTGTTAACCTCCTCCTCACCAAGTACTTAGATTGATAGGAACTACTTTAAATTTTTTCTGAGCCCTTTATACCTTGAGGTAGATTTAAGCGTTTAGGATATCCTGTTTTAGAATTGAGTTGGAATAAGGTAATTCTGAGGTGGATTTCTTGTGGATTGTATGAAGGGAAGGAAGTTTCGCAGACAAAATAGCTCTTTTGTCATTTGAGGGTTTGAGCTCTTAGTCATTCTTGTAAGTTAAAGATCCCTTGTGGAAACAGATAACCCAGCATATTCCGGAGTAGCATTGGAACAGTCTTAATTCTCTTCCCAGATTTGGTCTCTGTGGAAGGTCAGGTTGATGAAAGAGGCAGCCTAGATTCTGTTCATGTACAGGTCTGACATGTGACCATGGCTTTACAACCTTGAACTCCATATATTTGACAATGAGTGTGTGTGGGGGGGGCGGGGGTGGGGGAGGGTAGATTTCTAAATTTTCTGAATTATTTTATCTTAACTGTCTGCCAGGAGCTGGGTTTGGTGGGAAGTTTGTTATAATATTTCTTTGCATATTTCTTGAATGATTGATTTTGAAATAGGACATAATTGTGACTCTTACTTACTTTTCTCCTTTCAGCATTATCTGCATACCAGAGGTACTACAGTTTACAATCTGACTACTGGAAGGTTAGTGCACATTTGCATGCCTATGTCTCTGTGTTTTTTGGGGGGTGGGGGAGAGGCGGGAAGGGTTTTTTATTTTTTTATTAAGTAATTTTGTCAATTACTTTAAAATATTACTTTAAGGGAAGGGGATTGGAAAAGGAAAAATGAATGTACTTTCTGTTCTTTTGCATGAATCACTTTGTATTTTATTAAAAGAATTAGATTACTCTGACACAAATCTTTTGGCCAAAGATGACCCTAAGCATGAGAATTTATAATTAAAAAATATATGTTTTCATTGATTTCACAGAGATAGAGAGGGGGTGGAGGAATGAGGGGGAGCGGGGAGAGGTGCCAGGAGGGAGATAGAGAAACATTGTTGTGAGAAACATTGATCGACTGCATCTTGCACACCCCCTGCTGGGAATTGAGCACACAACCTGGGCATGTGCCCTGACCGGGAATTGAGCCAGCGACTTGGTGCCTGGGACGATGCTCAACCAACTGAGTCACACCTGCCAGGGCATAAGTGTGAGAATTTAAAAGCAAGCAAGGCCAAGTTGTGACAGTATTATCAGGCTGAAAAGGGAGGCAGAGTGGGAAAATTTTAATGGAAATCTTTCTTGGTATAGTCTGTCTGTAATTGGACTTTGGAAGACAATGGAACCTAACATTTTTTTAACAGACCTACCTAAATGAAGAATTGTGCACAGCAATGACCATTTATTTTCTTAGTTTAAGCTGTGCATAAAGTTACTTGGGCACGTTAATCTTTTACATCATGTATACTTTATGTATAAATTTATTGACCAGTGAGGTTTCTTTATCTGAATTGACATTTCAGATTTTAAGTTGGATTTTTGTTTTTCTGTTACTTAGTTTATCTTTCTTTTTGATGGGTTGAATTTTTAAAAAAATGTATTTCAGTGACATTTTTCATGTATTGAAAATGTCTGCTGCAGTCTGAGGCTTATCTTTCTTTTAAAAAGTTTATTGGAGTATAATTTACATACCATAAAACTCAACTGTTTTAACTATGCAATTCAGTGGCTTTTAGTTCATTTCCAGAGTTGTGCAGCCATAACCACAGTCTCATCTTCCCATAATGAAACCTCATGCCCATTCCCTGGCAAGGACTAATCTGCTTTCTGTATGTATTTGTAGTTTCAGGATATTTCATATAAATGTCATGTGACATGTGGTCTTTTGTGACTTGCTCTTTTCAGTTAGTATATGTTTTCAGAGTTGATCCATTTATAGCATGTATTAATACTTTATTCCTTTTTATTCTCTAATAATATTCAAATGTCAAGTTTCTGTGTGGATATATACTTTTATTTCTCTTAATTAGATAATCGGGTGGAATTGCTGGGTTGCAAAATAAATCTATCTTTAAAATTTTTAGAAACTTTTCCAGAGTACCGTACCACTCTTTACTTTCACCAGCAGTCATTCCAATTTCTTTATGTCTTCGCGAACACTTGCAATTCTTCAGTTTAAAAAAAAATATATATATATATATATTTTATTGATTTCAGAGATGAAGGGAGAGAGAGAGAAAAAAAAACATCACTGATGAGAGAGAATCATCCAGTGGCTGCCTCCTGCACACCTGGGCATATGCCCTGACCTCCTTGTTTCTAGGTCGATGCTCACCCACTGAGCACACTGGCCGGGCCATTCAGTTTTTTAATGTAGCCATCCTAGTAGATGTGAACTAGTATCTTATGTTTTTTATTTGTATTTTCCTAGTGACTGATGATGTTATATCTTATAATGAACATTAGCTATTTATGTATAGTCTTTGGTTAAATGCCTATATAAACCCTTTGCCTGTTTTTAAATTTATTTTTTAAAAAAAGTTAGTGCATTGTGTAAGTATATAAATAAGTGGAACAACATATCAAGGGTTCTCTTTCTTTCTCCCTCTCTCTCTTTAAAATCAATTTAAAAAAAATTAATGCATTGTAAGAGTTCTCCCCCCCCAAAAAAATTTTTTTTTTCTACTTAAAGTATTAAAAATAGTAGTACATATGTCTCCTTTAAGAGTTCTTTATGGTACATTCCTGTTACAATGAATCACTTATTGGACATATAATTTGAATTTTTCTTAAGTCTGTGTCTTGTATAGTCACTTCTTGATGGCATATTTGATGGCTTGTATAGCTTGCTTCATTCTTTTTTAAATTTTTTAAAATGTCTTTATTGATTTCAGAGAGGAAGGGAGGAGGAGAGAGATAGAAACATCAATCATGAGAGAGAATCATTGGTTGGCTGCCTCCTGCATGTCCCCTACCGGGGATCAAGCCCACAACCTGGGCATGTGCCCTTGATCAGAATCGAGCCTGGGCCCCTTCAGTCTGCAGGTTGGCACTCTGTCCATGAGCCAAACCAGCTAGGGCAACTTGGCTTTATTCTTGATAGAATATTTAGAACTGCAAAAATGCTTAATTTTGACAACATCCAACTTTGCAACATTTTCTTTTATTACTTAAGCTTTTGGTGTTGTACCTAAGAAATCTACCTAACTCGGGGTCATAATGATTTATTATAGATTATTCACTGTTGCTTCAGTATTTGCCTTGACAGAGGGCACTGCAATGCGTAGTCAGAGTGACTTTTCATGATGTTGTTAATACTTCTTTGGTGTTAAAGACTCTCTGGTCTGGAGTGGGATTGCTAGGTGGAAGCTTCAGTGTTACATACCGCTCCTTTGGGAATACATACCTGTTTTCCTGTGGCCTTAATCTGTCAAGTTCACGGCAGTGGGCTTTTTGCCAATCTGATAGGTCAGAAATGATGTCTTGTTTAAATTCCTATTTCCTTAGTCATTAGGTTGTTTTTATTTGTTTAAATTGAAGTTTGAAGATTATTTTGTAATTCTTTTTCTTTGAAATATTTCTGTTGCTCATTTTTCTATTGGGCCATTGTTTTCTTGGTGTGTGTTATATGGTCATATTCTATGCACCAGTTACATTTTTTCCTGTGATATAAATCACAGATATTTGTCATTTGTTTTACTTTGCTTTTGTGTGTGTGTTTTTGCCCATGCAGAAATTTATTTCTTTGTAGTCAAATATGTCAGTCTTTTCTTTAGTTGCAACTGCATTTTGAATCATAAGACAGCTTTTTCCTCACTCATAGGTGTTAGAGAAATCCACTCACTTTTTTCATTTAGTATTTCAATGGTTTTAGTTTTTAATTTAAATTTGTGATGAATTTGGGATGTATAGTGTGAGGAATTATCCCAACACAGCATATTGTTTTTTAAAAAATCTATTTTTTCCTCCACTAATTGGAGATGTTCCCTTAATTGTATACTAAATTTTCATATGCAGCTTTGTATCTGGATTTTCTGCTCTATTTCCTTAGTCCTGTTCATTAACTAATATGCTACTTTACTTACAGAGGCCTTATATGTTTTAATATATGGTAGTGCTAAGGCGCCATTTCCCTTTTTTTAGAGTTTCTGTAGCTGTCCCTTTAAGGCTTGTTTTTCCAAATATACTCTAAAATTAACTGTAGCCCACAAAAATATCTGCATTTTCTTTCCTCTTTTTTTTTTTTTAAGGTATAATTTACAGTAGTTTAAGTACAAATTTACTGCATTTCGGCAAATTACGGGGTTGTGTAACCATTACCACAGTTAAGATCTAGAACATTTCCATCACTCAATGTTCCCTTGTGCCCCTGTACAGTTGATTCCCACTTTTGATCCCTGATCTCAGGCAACCAGTTACCTGCTTTCTCTCTCTCTCTCTCATTTTGGCTTTTCCTAAATGTTATCCAACTTGATTCAAACGGCATGTATTCTTTTGTTTTGGATATTTTTCATTCATCTTGCCATTTTTTGAAATTCATTCATATTATATGTATTAATATTGTGTTCCTTTTATTGTTAAGTAGTATTTCATACAATACCGATACCACAATTAATTTTTCCTTTGGTCAGTTGATAGATAACTGGGTTGTGTCTACTTTTTGGTCCAATATGAATGAAGTAATGTGAACATTCGTTGTCTTTGTAAGGTCACAGGTTTTTGTTGTTGCTTTTTGTTTGTTTTTTTGGAAATCCTAGGATTTGGAAATCCTGGCTCACATTGTCCTCTGCATCCCTACCTGTTGCCAGGTGAAGTGAGCTTCTTGGGATGTCACGAGAAAAGGAATTTTCTGAGAATTGCATGGGAGAATGAGTGGCATTTATTTGCGTGGAATGAAATGCCTGCCTTTCCAAGGTCCCACCTCCCCCTGTCCCACCAGGGAACACGTCCCCCGTTGCCTTTAGCAGGGCTGGGATGAAAGCCGATGCCCAGCGTGTCCACTCCCTATCTGCACAGCCCAGGCCAGCACCAGGCTAGCTCAGCTGGTGTGCCCAGCTGCAGTGCATTGCGGGTGGGGTCTACATTGGCCACATGACTGTGGAGGGAACACCGGGAAGCAGGAGCAAAGCCAGAGGAACGAGAGAGAGAATCCCTGTGTCTGGGAAGTATGTCTTTCCACATTTCACGAGCCAGTCATCTGTTTTTCGTGAGACTGACAGGCAGGCACCTTCCCCCGCATCACACGGACTCACTGCTCCTGCGGCCTCTTCTCCTTGTCCAGGCCTTCCCCTCAGTTGTCTGCAGGCAGTGGACTGGGGTTCCCTGGGGGGGGGGGTGCAGCGGCAGCTCCCTGTGAAGCTGCCCAGATGGCTGTGCTTTAATGCCTGCCTTCCTTTGCTCCTTTCCTGTTATTAAATTAATAGCCACCCAATTACAGCGGTCACAATATTGCACTTGTAGGTTCAAATGCCAACCTATTTTCTAAAGTGGCTGCAGTGTTTTAGATTGCAATTAGCAGTGCGAGATTTCCAGTGGTTCTGCCTCTCTGCTAGTACTTGGCATCGTTGGTCTTTTTAACTTTAGCCATTCTAGTAGTTAGGTAGTGGTTTTTCATTTTCTTCTTATTTGCATTTCCCTGATGATCGCGATGTTGAGCATCTTGTATATGCTGTTGGCCCTTTGTATTCCTTCTTCTCTTAACTACCCTTTCATGTCTTTTGCTCATTTTTAACTTCTTCTTCTGTCTCATTAACTGAGTTGTGTGGGCTCTTTACATACTCTGGATGAAAGCTCTTTGTCAGGTCTATGTTTTGGAAATCTCTCCCAGGCTCGCCTTTCTGTTTTCTTTTTTTTTTAAATTAATTTTTATTAATTTTTTATACATATCTCCCCATTGTCCCCCCTCCCTCCCAGGCATACCCCAACCCCCCAGTGTCTGTGATCATTGGTTATGCTTATATGCATGCATACAAGTCCTTTGATTGATCACTTATCTACCTCACCTAACTTTAATCTTTCTGCTGTAATTTCACAGTGTTTGATGCTTTATGATTTTTGTCCTCCTGAGAATTATCAGTCCACTCCCTTTCTGTGCTCCTGATTCTATTATATTCACCAGTTTATTCTGTTGATCAAATTTTTAATTCACTTAATTTTTAGATTCACTTGTTGACAGATATGTATTTGTTGTTCATAATTTTTTGTCTTTTACCTTTTTCTTCTTCCTCTTCTAAAAGAGTACCTTTCAGCATTTCATATAATACTGGTTTGGAGTTGATGAACTCCTTTAGCTTTTTCTTATCTGTGATACTCTTTATCTGCCCTTCAATTCTGAATGATAGCTTTGCTGGATAGATTATTCTTGGTTGTAGGTTCTTGCTATTCATCATGTTGAATATTTCTTGCCACTCCCGTCTGGCCTGCATCGTTTCTGTTGAGAAATCAGCTGACAGTCGTATGGGTGCTCCCTTGTAGGTAATACACTGTTTTTCTCTTGCTGCTTTTAATATTCTCTCTTTGTCTTTTGCTCTTGGTATTTTAATTATGATGTGTCTTGGTGTGGTCCTCTTTGGATTCCTTTTATTTGGGGTTCTGTGTGCTTCCTGGACTTGTAAGTCCATTTCTTTTACCAGATGTGGGAAGTTTTCAGTCATTATTTCTTTAAATAGGTTTTCAGTATCTTGCTCTCTCTCTTTTTCTGGCACCCCCACAATTCTGATGTTGGTACGCTTGAAGCTGTCCCAGAGGCTCCTTACATTATCTTCACATTTTTGGATTCTTTTTTCTTCTTGCTTTTCCAGTTGAATGTTTTCTGCTTCTTTATATTTCAAATTTTTGACTTGATCCTTGCCTTTCTCTAGTCTGCTGTTAGGACTCTGTATAATATTTTTTATTTCAGTCAGTGTATGTTTAATTTCTATTTGGTCCTTTATCATCTTTAGTTGGACCTTTTTCATCTCCTCTTGGGTCTCACTAAATTTATCGAATTTTTCTAGCATATTCTTGAAAAACCTTATAAGCGTGGTTTTGAACTCTATATCCAGTCGTTTTTTCCCTCCATTTCTTTTGTTTGTGATCCCTTCCCTTGTCTGGGCATTTTCACTATGCCGGGGAAACTTCTGTGTTGGATTCAGCCTTATGATACCAGACAGAAAGCCGCAGAAGCCTCTGTTGAGCTTGGGAGGGGTGGAGTCTCAGGGCTTAAGGGACCGCCTTGCCTTTCAGTCGGCCCCGCCCTCCACGGCCCCTGAGTCTCACGTGACTGGGTAATGGCTGGAGCGGTCCTTGTGCGCACGCACCCGCAGCGCCTCTAACCGCTGCCTTTCCAGCTCCCCTGCGCGCCAGGACCACACGAGTCTAGGTCCCCAGGGTTTCGCCGGAAACAGGGGCCCACTGGAGTCAGAAGTGGCGCAGTTGGGAGGGTCTGTCCCCCACCCACTTGGGAAAGCCAGCGGCACAATCAGCAATCTGTCCTCCGTGTGCGCTGCCACCAGGCCTTTGATCCTTTGCGACTCCCCTAAGTTTTCGTACACCTCTCCCTTTTCACAGTGCAAACTCCCTCCGTATGAGTTTCGGCTGGATCTGGGGTTTAGTGTCGTAGGATAAGGGGTTCAATGCCGTTGGGAGTCTCCGTCTCCCTCCCGCAGAGAAAGCCAGCCAGGTACTCCGGCACCCGCTCTCTCAGCGCGCGTCTCCGTACCTCAGCTTTTTGCAGCTCCTCTGGGTCTCCCTGAGCCCCTCTCTTTCCCTCTAGCTGTAGAACTTCCACTCAGCCAGCTTTCCTGTGGTTCTGGCTGATGTCCATTCTGCCTTTTAGCTGTAGTTTTGAAATTGCTGTGCGAGGCAGCAGTGTAGGTGTTTACCTATGCCGCCATCTTGGATTCCCCTGTTTTCTTAATTGTACCTTTTGAGGCGTGACTGTTACATAATTTTGATGAAGTTCATTTAATCGATGTTTTTCTTTTATAGCCTCTGATTTTGTGTTCTGTTAAGAAATCTTTGCCTATCCCAAGGTTATGGAGTTTCCTCAGCTTTCTTTCCTGGAATTTCCATAGTCACAATTGTTATGTTTGGGTTTGTGGTGCGCTTCAAGCTGTCAAGATGTTCACGATGTGCCATAACCATCAATGGGTGGTCAGATTGATAACCCTGTTCAGCGTCATCTGTTGGAAAGACTGTCCTTTCAAAATGGCATTAGCATTTGCTCTTTGATAAAAATCAATTGGCCATTTAATTTGTGTGCATTTCTAGATCCTCTGTTATGTTCCAGGTCCCTGTGTCTGTTTTTACGCCACTATCACCCTGTTTTGTTGCTGCAGTCTTGAAATCAAGCATTGTAAGTTCTCTGTGGTCTTCTGCAAATTGTGTGGTTTTCCTTCGTTTGTTTTGCCTTCCACATAAAGTTTAAGAGCAGTTTGTCAATTTATCCTGCTAGGGTTTTGATTGGCACCACATTATTTGCATAAAACAATATGGGAAGAATTTCTATTTTCTTTTTTAAATTAAATCTTTATTGTTGAAAGTATTACATTATTTCGGTAATAATTGGCTTACTAATCCAGGAGCATGGTATATCTCACCATTTTTTTAGGTCTTTAATTTCCTTCAGCAATGTTTGATAGTTTTCATTACGCGTTTTAAAGTTTATTTCTATTATTTACTTTTTAGGTGTTGTGATTGGAGGCCTTGTAAAAGTTTGTTTTCATTGTTGCTGTTATTCTGGAGCACAGTAGATGATTGTACATTTATAAGAGCAGCCTCCTAGTTTGATAAGCTAACTACTAGTTCTAGTAGCTCTGCTCTAGATTTCTTTGGATTTTCTATGTACTTCATCATGCTGTCTGCAGTTAAAGGCAATTTTAATTTTTCTTTTCTGATCTGTAGATATACTTTAATTTTTTTTCTTGCCTTGTTGGATTAACAAGGAACTTTGGTACAGTGTTGAATATAAGGGAATAACCTTTTATTGTTTCTTACCTTAGGATAGGATATTAGCTGTAAGGTTTTTGCAGATTTATATTGAAGAAGTTCCCTTCTGTTACTAGTTTGTAGGATTGGTATTATTTCTTCCTTAAAAGTTACGCAGAATTTACTAGTAAAGTCATCTATCTTTTTTTGTGTGGAGAGCGAGCTATTTAGTTTTTCTTTTTCTTTACTAGTAGCCCATCGTGCGATATCGCGTGCAGTAGGCCACCCGCTGCTTCTGCGGCAGCTGGCAGGAACCACAGCAGGCCGCTGTGAGCCGTGCGGCTTCTGGGGTGCAGGGTGGGACCTGCACCAGTTCCACAGGAGGCAGGAGGGAGCTGACTGCTTCCATTGGAGGCGGGCCGCCGTCTCCTCTCCAGGCTTGTGCTCGGCTGTGGAGGCTGCAGGCCATCTCCCCACCCCCCAGAGGCCCCAGAGGCCCTGCGGGGCAATGAAGCAAGCATTCCGCCAGGCCGCTCACACTGCCCGCTCCCGCTCTCCGTGGATGCGTCCCCCTCAAGGAGTGGGGAACTCCAGCAGCGCTGAGGGTACTGACCATCTTGTGGCTATGGGTGCCACAATCTTTGTAATGGAGTGGCAGTTAATTTGCAATCCTTTATGAGATAGGACTGTTGAAAGTATTACAGGTGTGTTACTCTCCCCCCCCCCATTGACCTTCTCCACATGACTCCTGCCCCCTCCCCAGGCCTTCACTACACTATTGTTTGTGTCTATGGGTTATGCATACCTATACTAATAAAAGAAAAACATGCAAATTGACCATCACTCCGCTATACCAACCAGGAGCGAGTATGCAAATTAATCCAACAAAGATGGCCATGGCCACAGAGCTGGAGCGAGCAGAAGGCCAACCTTCCACCCCACCCTGGCCAACCCTGGCTGGCCCTGGCCTCCCTTAAGGCTCTAAAGTTTCAATTATGGAAGATAAATAAATCCCAGATACTTGCTTTCAGTTGGCTCTGGCCTCCACTCAAGGAGGCGCTGAAAAAAGTAAAAAAGGAGGGGCTGGGAGCATGGGTCGCTGGGGGATGTGGCCAGCCTGCAAACAGCCATCAGCCCCTCACCCAGGCTGGCCACACCCCCTGGGGTGAGTGTCCCTGCTGGGGGGTTGGCCAGGTTGCAAATAGCTATTAGCCCCTCACCAAAGCTGGCCAAACCCTCATGGCCTGATCCCTGTAAATGGATAGTCAAACATCTCTTTAGGGGTTCCAGATTGGAGAGGGTGCTGGGCTGAGGGACACTTTCCCATCCCCACCTTTTCCCCACCCCGTCCCCATGCATGAATTTTGTGCACCTGGCCTGTAGTATGTATATAAATTCTTTGGTTAATCCTTCACCTCTTCCCTCTGAGATTCCAATCAGTTGCTTCATTGTCAGTTTATTTCGTGTATTAGATTCAACATAAAAGTGAGATCATATGGTTGGTTGTAGCTGGGAATATATTGTTATGCACTTAATTTCATAATCTCTTGTCATCAGATTGTAAATTCATTGGTGATAGGGATCTTTGCCTATTTTGTTCACTATTGTCTTCCCAGTGCTAATAACTCTGCTATGGCTCATAATAGGGGCTCAGTAAAGGTTTGAATTACATTGTTAGCTGTTAATGGAAAAATGAAATTTAACTCCTTGCCACAGTGTATAAGCTTCAGGTTAGTAGGGACCGTGCCTCATACTAATTCTGTGCCACTTAGGGAACTGAGCTTAATAACAGCGCTTAAATACTGTGATGTAAAGTGGTTCACTCTACTAAACTTTTGGGTGTCTGCGCTGTTAGGAGTGGGGAACAATTTTTGCCAAGGGCCATTTGGATATTTATAACACCATTTGCTTAATGTAATTCACTTAATATAAATGTATGTTGCTGTGAAAAAAGCTCCTAGGTTTATTACATTTTAAGTCCCGCCCATGGTTTTCTTGGCAGGGCCAGACCAGGTGTTTTCCTGGGCTTTATGGCATGGGGTGGACCTTTCCCACTGGTAACACTCTTGCCTGTGTGGTTATTTTGTCAAATAACAAAAATACAGTAGTTGAGAGTAAGCTCTGGAGGCAGACCTAGATTCAGTTCCTATGCCTGCTACTTAGTACCTATTTCTTTTTGAGCAAGTTGCTTAATCTTTCAAATTCTTATTTCTTCACTCTACAAATGAGGCCTTCTACCACCTTAAAGGATTGTTAGAATCTTAAAAAAAAAAAATGTTGGCATTTTACATAAAATTAAATGCTTACTATTATAGATATAGATATAAAAGATTATTATATATCTATATAAAAGCCTAAACTACCAGCGGACTGGCTGACTGGCCGGTGGCTATTTTGCACGATGACCACCATGAGGCAGACACTCAGCATATAGCCATGGAACACCCTGATCAATCTCAGAGGGAATGGGGTGGGGAGGGGCGGGAAGAGATTAACCCAAGATCTTATATGCATACATAAAGGCCTGTACACCGGTGGGGTCCCTCGGTCTGGTCTGTAGTCCCACATCCTGTTAGGGTCCCAGATTGCGAGAGGGCACAGGTCAGGCTGAGGGACCCCACCAGAACCATGCCTCTAGTATCTACACTAATAAAAGGGCAATATGCTAATTGATTGTACCTTGGTGACGCCCACGAGCAAATCAGGAGTGACTATGCAAATTAACCCAACAAAGATGGCAGATTAATTGGCATGTGCAGGTGTTGAGCAGCCAGGGGCCTCTGCGCAGCATGGGAAGGCAGAAAGGTGGCTCCGACTAGAGTGAAGGTGGTGCCGGCAGCCAGGGGAAGGAAGGCCCATTCTTGCACAAATCTTCATGCATCGGGCCTCTATCCCATCTAATAAAAGAATAATATTCAAATTTACTGTACCGCCGCTACACCCACAAGCCACGCCCACCAGCCAATCAGCGGGTATGCAAATTAACCCAACCAAGATGGCTATGGCCACAGAGAAAGCAGGAGGGAGGCTTGGGTTGCCCCTTGTGATGGAGGAAGCCAAGCTTTCCTCACACCCTTGCTGGCCCAGGCCTCCACTTAAGGCAACAAAGTTTCAATGGCTGTTACCATGGAGTGAGGCTTGGTTGCCCCTGGCGATGGAGGAAGCCAAGCTTTCTGCACACCCTGGCCAGCCCAGGCCTCCACTTAAGGCAACAAAGTTTCAATGGCTGTGCCAGCAGAAGACTTGGCTCTGCTCCAGGCTACAAAATTTCAATTGTAGAAGATAAATAAATCCTAGATACCAGGGCCTCTGCTTGGGTCTCCAGGTTGCGGCCGCCCTGCAAACCACCACAAGCCCCTCGCCCAGGCCACACCACACCTCAAGGGAATACCCACCCTGATCTGGGACACCCTTCAGGGCAAACCAGCTGGCCCCCACCTGTGCACCAGCCCTCTATCCTAGCAAATAAAAGAGTGATACGCAAATTGACCATCACTCCAATACACAAGATGACTGCCCCCATGTGAACACAAGATGGCCAGCATGGGAGGGCAGTTGGGAGGGACCAGGCTTGCAAGGGAGGGCAGTTGTGGCCAATTAGGGCAGCAGGGGAGAGCAGTTGGGAGGGGCCAGGCCTGCAGGGGAGGGCAGTTAGGGGCAAACAGGCTGGCAGGGGAGCAGTTAGGCATCCATCAGGCTGGTAGGAGACTGGTTAGGGGATGATCAGGCTGGCCAGGTAATCAGGAAGGCAGGCAGGTGAGCATTTGGGAGCCAACAGTTCTGGATTTTAAGAGGAATGTCCAACTGCCCATTTAGGAAAGGGGGCAGGCTGGGCTGAAGGACATCCCCCCTCCACCATGCACGAATTTCATGCACTGGGCCTCTAGTATATATATAAAAGCCTAATATGCAAAGTGTCCCCTTGGGAGTTCGACTGGGAGACTGGGAATTTGATGTGCGCTGACTACCAGGGCGTGTGTGGGGCAAAGGAAGGCCCTGGCTAACAGCTGGGGAAGGGAGGCCCCAGTTGGCAGCTAGAAGGCACCCATCAGCCCTGATGGCCAGCCAGACCTAGGGACCCTACCCGTGTATGAATTTCATGCACCATGTCTCTGTGTTACATGATAGACACATATGCTAAGGCCAAAGTTAAAGGTTATAAGGCTTACTTCTAGTGAAGTAGTTGAAGTAGCAGAGCTTCATGGGAAAGATGGCATTTAAAATGGGTCTTGAATAACTGATAGAATTTATACAGTGATGTGGATGTGGTTAAGATTTCCTAGAGGGGAAAGGATGAACTAGCAACAAAGTTGAGGCAGTTGGGAGAATTTAGGGCATGTCCCAGAAGCAGAAATGCCCCTCAATAAGCCCATGTTTCCACCATACCCCACATGCCTTCCCTGGGCAATTACCTAAAGTGGTGAAAGGTGTTACCTATTGTTATTCATATGCTCCCTTCCCCTCCATCACGGCCACCTAAGGAGACAGTTGTCTTTCAAATTGGGCTTTCTGGGGAGAACATTTGATGACTTAACTACCATACTTCTTGAGTTAACTAATCCTGCTTTCTGAATATCCCTATTCTCTCCACCCCCACGCTCTAGGCACACTTGGTGCATACTTGAGGGCCAGAGAAGTATATTTTAATCAGTTTGGCCTTGCAACTTTTTAGTATTGTCCCCGACACCTAGTAAACCCTCAGTTTATTTCAGGGCATGGCGTGGTAAATAAATGATACTGATTAAAACCATTTCCAACTAAATTAAAAAGTGTTTGAAATATGAACTTTTGAAATAGATGCCTGAAACTGTGCAAATACCAGCATTTGTGAATACTCTTATAGCATGTAATTGTCTCACTTGGAAAGTTAGGGTTAATGAGGAATGAATGAAATTAAATTTTCATATTTAGTACATTTTAAGATGTACTTAAACATTTTTCAGTGTTTCCAAAAAGGTACTTAGAATTCCAAGGAAATGCACAATATAACCCCAGAACAAATTTTACTATTAAAAAATAGTTGCATATCAAAAACTGACCCATGAATTTACACTTTGGGGGTTAGACATCACGTTCTTTTTTTTTTTTCAAACAATAACTGGCAGCTGTTGGGATCCATACTGTAGGTCCCTCACACCTAGGACAAGATGACTCTGAGGAATGTTCCCCACTGTCTCCTAGATTGCCAGCAAGATCACATGCCAGTTGCTCACAGCTGGATCACCAGCCACACCGTACCCTTTATTGGTTTCCTTTCCTTCCCCGCTTCAGCCTCCACTTGTGACTGGTGCTTCCTAGGATAACTATAAATAAATTACTTGCACTAAAACCTTTTGCTTCTGGAGAAATGCAGCCCAAGACAGTTTGGCAAGGCATATTTTAGTAGGAGTTGAAAATGTTCAGCTTTTTAGAATATAGGTTTGGAGAAATTTGTTCACAAAGATGAGTATGAAAGCTTTATTTAAAAAAAATGTATTTTATTGATTTTTACAGAGTGGAAGGGAGAGAAATAGTTAGAAAAATCTATCAGCTGCCTCCTGCACACCCCCACTGGGGATGTGCCTGCAACTAAGGTACTTGCCCTTGGCTGGAATCGAACCTGGGACCCTTGAGTCCAAAGGCCAATGCTCTATCCACTGAGCCACACCAGTTAGGGCTACTTTTTTTTTTTTTTAATAGGGAAGATTTACTAAAACAAATTTGCTTTTTTATTGATAAAACACAAGGTAGGTACTAAAAAAAGGAATAGGTAGCTAGTTTCTGTTTGGAGGCCAGAGGTCAAAATCAGTCTGGATAAGTGTGTCCCTGTTTTATACTGAAAATAGGCATCACTGATGTTTAAAACCCCAAATATAAATGATGCTAGGTGTCATTTTAGCGTGCGACTTATTTTTAATACTAAAATTTGTCCTAGGTTTATATTGTACATTTACTTTCAGTTTGAACTGTCTTCTTGACAACATTGAACATAAAATCAAATCCAGTTCAAGAAACAGAAAGAACTAGAGAAAAAATACAGATGCAAGCAAGAGATAACAGGATAGCGTAGTCCAAGCTTTTTCTTATTCCTGAATAATAGGTTTGTATTGTAGTCTTGCTCATATAATTTTGCTGACAAATTTTTATTTCAGGGCAGGTTTGATTAAAAAGAAACCAGAGAATCTTATCAAATTGATTGGATTCCATGCCTTTGCTGATTCATCTGATTTCAGTGCTTTAAAAATGTTTCTCCAATATATTGTAATGCAGGATAGAGTTTTCATAACTTCAAACATCCTGGATACATGTTTTATATTAATAATGTCATGTGCATTAAACGTTAAGTGCTTTTCTTAAAACTCTTTTCCCCTTTCTTTACAGAATGCTGCCTTTTTATATGGTCTTGGTTTGGTCTACTTCCATTACAATGCATTTCAATGGTAAGTTATTTCTAGTGAATGACTTGTTTTTGTTTTTGGTGTGTTTTATTTACAGTGTGGGTCAAAAGTAGGTTTAGAGTTGTGAGTACGTGAAACGGAATTTATTCTTGCATTGTTATTTATTATTGTATTGTATTATTTTTCACATGAACAACTGTGAATCTATTTTTGCCCTACCCCATATTGTGTGTGTAATAAAGACAACATATTTCAATGCCCATATGCCTACATTTTTCAATAATCTCTTGAAATGCTTCGATAGTCCTTCAGAGATATGGAACCGCTTCACATATAAGAGTTGTATGTGTCCCGGAAAGACTCTGGCATGAGGTTATAATGAAAGAAGGCTGAGACGAGAAAGCTGTTAGAAATTCTCCATCTTCCTTGTGGACCAGTGGTCCTCAGGTTATTGGAACTGGGGAACGACTTGCATGCTAATAGAAAGATCTACGGATAAATTATCTTTGATGACCAGTACTTTTACCTTTTCAGACTTTTAGACAAGATTGACTGCTATCTCCCCTTGTCCTCCCCAACCCACAGGCAGCAGGAAGGAAAAAAGCAGCAGTGTCTGGAGTGATGATAAGAAGATTGGCTAGAGATTGAACAAGAGCCAGGAGTTAGTAATACATTAGCAAATGCCAGTGTCAGTAACCCAGTGTATGATACTCTAATTTAGCCGTACATTTAATTTAAGGTCCTCTCTGGTTCAAGCTCAAATGATCCTTTTAGCCTCGCTGCTCCCTTAGATAAATATGTTCTCTATGGCAGTCACACTGTATGATAACATTTCCCTGGAGACATCTTGGGCATTTTTTACCTACCTGACTTTGTTCGTGCCATCTCCTCTGTTTGCTCTGGCTTCCCTTTCCATCCCTGCCTTTAACAGTCTTACCTGTCTCTCTGATGACTTCATCAAATCTGTCTGTGCCACTTAAAAGGAACCTCTACATTTCCTAATAAAGATGCGTGGAATTACAGATCTGTTATAGACATGTAAAATGTTATTACTGATTCAGAGCTAGAATACCATCCCTTTTAGATATTCCTGAGGGAACTCTCTGGACCCAGCTTTATTAAAGCCTCAGAGAACTTAAAGAGTTTTGTTGTCTCTTCCCAAATGTACGGAAACTGTGCGAGGGCCATTGAGTTAACATCATTTTTGATGTAGTTTTAAAGGAGACTTTAAAAATGACTTTCTTGAAATCTTACTAAAAGTGACCATTGTTTTAAATTATATTTAGCACATCCATGCTTTCCATAGGTAGTGCTATTGAGGTTTTAGCTTTCTATAATTTCTTCTTGTAAATTGTTAGCAATGGCACACATTAAATGCAAAGAAAATTTAAGCTGAAAAACTATAGAAATAATTTTGGTAATATAAAGAAAACATCTTCTTTAAATTTTAAGAAATAAATGCTGATGATATTCCTGCACAACAATAGGAGCTTTTCTGTTTCAGTAGAGAATATGCTCTAATATTTGTAAACTATAAGCCTGTCCACACGTTGTATCAAAAGTATTTTATAGTTTTCCTTAGCTGTTTCTTATGTTCTAAAATTCTCTGTCAATCAGAATTTGTATGCTTTGGTGTTTTAATTTAGCTTGTGCTATAGAGATCATGTTCTGGCTTCATGCAGTTTAGTGAGGTGAATGTGGTAAAATGGTGACCAAATCTAAAATGTAGTGTGAGTGTTAACCTATTTTCTCCACCTACTCCAACCTCCTCCTCCCCAACACACACACACACACACACACACACACACTCACACACACACTCACCCCACCCCCACCCCCCACTTCTCTATTCCTTTGCTCCCCTCAGGTGGGAAAAAATGAAGAAATATACAGGAGATAAAACATTAGTAAAAGTTTGAAAAATAAAATGGAAGTGAACTTAGATGTATTTTGCTAGAAGAGGGGAACTGGTTTAGTAAAGAGACTATGCAGTGTTCCTCCCCTCCCAACACACAATTTAATCAGCCAACTCTGAAAGTGATGGCATTAGCGAGCACTTATTACAGCTTAAACATTGTACTGTATTGTTTAGAACATTACAAATAGGGCTGCACAACTGAAGGAATAGACTACTTGGAAAAACTGGAGCCGGCCAACCTCCTGTGGCCCCCTGCACCCCCAATGGGCCAACCTCCCGTGGGCCCAATCGGGCCAATCCCAAGCCAGGCTGAGGTACCCCACCCATGTACGAATTTGTGCACCTACTTTTAATAACAAGGCCTCTAGTTTTAATATAAAATATTATTTGAATAATTGAGAATAAATTTACTGATCTTCCTTTTCATCTTTTATAATAAACTAAAGGCCTGGTGCACAGCATTCATGCACTTGGCAGGGAGGAGGGTGTGGTGGTGGTTCCTCAGCCCTTTAGCAGCCTGGGAGCCCTTGGGGGATGTCTGACTGACTGCTTCGGACAACCTTACTGCTGCTGTGGAGGTGGGAGAGGCTCCCTCCACCACCGCTGAGCGGCCCTCCCCCTGTGGGAGCGCACTGACCACCAGGGGGCAGCTCCTGCATTGAGCGTCTGCCCCCTGGTGGTCAGTGCACATCATAGCAACCAGTTGTTCCTCCAACCAATTTGCATATTTCACTTTTATTATATAGGATTAGATTCTGTACATTCAATTATATGAAAGACCCAGATGCCCTTTTCCAGTCTTTTTTTAAAAAACTATTCATTGACATACTTTTTATAAAATTGCATTTCCTTTTAACAATATTGTGTAAATCATAAGTTTTACTGTCCTACCAAGCAAAAATTCATGCAAATGTTAAAAAAAAGTTAAGCTATCTCATGTCTGTATTTTTTCAGGGCAATTAAAGCATTTCAGGAGGTGCTTTATGTTGACCCCAGCTTTTGTCGAGCCAAGGAAATTCATTTACGACTTGGGCTTATGTTCAAAGTGAACACGGACTATGAGTCTAGTTTAAAGGTAGGTTGTGGTTTTTCTCTAAGACACTATGTTTAGTTGCGGGGGGCGGGGGTCGTTAAATGTTAGAGCTTTGAGAAATATGTTGGAATTTATATCAGCACCTCAAAAGAAAATTTGAAAATTTAAGTGAAAGAACTTTTTATCAGCTATGAACTGAAAGATACAAATGTTGGGCTTCAGGGCACAAAGTAGGTAATACGCTAAGACAGAGGTAATTAATTGCACATCATTTAGCTTTTTGGGGGGTTAAAGTTTTGAGGTTTGCTATCAGGTGAAGGTTTCGATTTCAATTTGGACATTGGAAACACTTCTCTGTAAGCATTTGACCACCATAGAGGTTAGAAGCAGGTACCTAATAATGGTGTGACTGAATCACCGACCATTTCTTTGTATTTGTTTTACCAGAAATCTTTCCACCTTTACCAGTAGGGCCTATCTCACATCTAAAATATCTTTAGAAGTGTTCTCCCAAAGTCAGTTGTACTGCTGATGGGTCAGTATAAACACTATTGGGAAACTATAATAGATTGTTGGTTAAGTATTTAACTTTCTATGGAAATGTGATTTTTGTGAAATTTTTCATGAGCTTCTTGTGCTATCTGTGCCATCACTTCAGGTCTCCCTGGGATTTTCATGAATATAGCGCTTCCCTGCAGGACAAAAGTATTGCTTTTGAAAGGAATCCAAGTTCTGGAGAAAAGCTTAAATTTTTGTGACTTTATGGCTATGATTGTCATCTTCTAAATAGCTCTGATGCATACTGCTTGATTCTGAAGGGAGGGTGATAGAGAATGACTGTACAGTAGGTTGTAATTTGAATTCACTAATAAGGAACTACTGAAAGTTTTTTAAAATATATATATTTTTTTACTTTTTTCAGAGAGGGAGGGAGAGGGATAGAGTTAGAAACATCAATGGAGAGAGGAACATTGATCAGCTGCCTCCTGCACGTCCCCTATTGGGGATGTGCCCGCAACCCAGGTACATGCCCTTGACCAGAATCGAACCTGGGACCCTTCAGTCCGCAGGCGGACGCTCTGTCTACTGAGCCAAACCAGTTTCGGCTTTTTTTTTTTTTTTTAATGTAAACATCCTTCAGATACGTTTACTTGATGGACTCTTGGTTTGCTTTTATCTTTATTGTTGAAAGTATTACAGATGTCCCCCTTTTCTCCCTCATTGACGAATACTTTGTATCTCATTGGCCAGAAATAAGTCACATGGCCATTCTCATTTGCTTCCTTATTAGAGACACTAGAGGCCCGATGTGCGAAATTTGTGCAAGAGTAGGCCTTTCCTCCCCTGGGTGCCGGCACTGGCCTCCCTCTGGCTCCCAGGACCTGGGTTTTCCTCTGGCTGCCGGAAGGCACCTGAGATGCAAGCTTCCCTCACGTCCCTGACTTCGTCTGGAAGGTTGTCCAGAAGGATTTCTGGTCTAATTAGCATATTATGCTTTCTTTAATAGAGATTAGTGGTCTGGTCATGCCTGGGAGTGGGTGTTCCTCAGCCTGGCCTGCACCCTCTCCAATCTGGGACCCCTTGAGGGATGTCCAACTGCTGGTGTAGGCCCAATCCCACAGGCGATCCAGGACTGCTGATTCCTAACCACTCACCTGCCTGCCTGCCTCATTGCCCCTAACCACTCTGCCTGCTGGCATGCTCATCTGCAACTTCCCCCTGCTGGCCTGATTGCTTCCAGCTGCCCCCCTGCCAGCCTGCTCGCCCCCAACTACACCCCCACCCCCTGCTGGCCTGCTTATCCCTACCCACCTTCCCCGCTGGCCTGCTTGCCCCCAACTGCCCTCCTGATGGCCTACTCACCCCCAGCTACCCCTCCTGCCAGCATGATTGCCCCAATTGACCCCCACTGATGGACTGCTCACTCCCAACTGGCCTGCCCTGCTGGCCTACTCACCCCCAACTGCCCTTCCCCCTTTCCGGCCTTAATCACTCCCAATGTCCCCCCCCCCCATGGCTTTGTCCAGAAGAACATCTGGAAGGTCCCCCAGTCTAATTAGCATATTACCCTTTTATTAGTATAGATAGAGGCGTGGTACACGGGTCGGGGCTGGCTGTTTTGCCCTGAAGGGTATCCCAGATTAGAGTGGGGGTTCTCTTGGGGTGTGGGTGGCCTGGGCGAGGGGCCTGTGGTGGTTTGCAGGCAGGCCACACCCTCATTGGGGTGGAGGTCCCCACTGGGATCTGCCAGATTGGGTGAGGGGCTGGGGCAGTTTGCAGGCCAGCCATGCCCCGATGGGGTGAGTGTGTACTTGGGGGTGTGGGGGGGGACCAGCCTGGGTGAGGGGCTGTTTTCAGTCTAGCCACACCCCCTTCAGGATGGGGGTTCCCACTGGTGTGCCTGGTCAGCCTGGGTGAGGGGCTGATGTTTCTTTCAGGCTGACCATGCCCCCCAGTTGGGACCCTCACCCATGGGGGCATGGCTAGCCTGGGTAAGGGGCTGAGGGCCGTTTGCAGGCTGGCCCCAATGACGACTACCCAAGCCTCCCGTGCACCCAGGTCGGCTTCATGGTAGCTGGTCACAGGCCCCTCCTTTCAGCAGCAGCCAGTGCGGGTAGAGGTGACCCAAGCCTTCTGCACACCCCAGCCAGATTCGTGGCCTCCACCCACAGGCTCCTACTTCTGTGCCTGCTTGGGCCGGTTCCGTGGTTGCTGTAGGTCCCTTTTTCAGCGACCAGCCCGGGTGGGCAGGAAGTTTGACTTCCTTCATTGCCAGTGGTGACCCAAGCCTCCTGCTCACTCAGGCTGGCTCCATGGCGGCTGCTATCTTTGTCCTGCTGTTTTACATACTCACTCCTGATTGGCTGGTGGGCGTCGAGAAGTGATGGTCAATTTACATATTTCTCTTTTATTAGTATAGATGGTTACTCTTCAATCAGTTACACCCAGTGTTTGAGCAGGTCTCTCAGTTCCTAAATAACACTGTTCCTATCGAAGGGAGGAGGAAAGGGAGGGTAAAAGGTGTATTTTGGTCTGGGGAAGGTGTGAACAACTTGTGCATTACAAATTAGGTCTTCTCTACCTCATTTCTTTTTCCTGTGCCTGAAGGAGGGATATTGCATATACAGTATGTTTTAGATGGTAAAATATTTAAATCAAGTACAGTTTATTTTCATAATAGATTCCTTCATTTCACCCACACATGAAATGCATTCCAGAGCCTCCTGTTTTATTTCTATCTCTCATAATAACTTTTCTCCCAAAATGTATTTCTGAAATAGAGTCGTTCTGTTTTTGGTACCATGTAAACAGCTTTCAGAGCAAGCAAAGTTTGTTTTAAAATTTGACCCTGCCACATCACTAATTGTGTGACTGTGAGCAAGATGCTTAACTCTTCTGACCTTTCTTGTGTCTGTAGAACTGAAATAACTGCACCCATCCCACAAATTCCTCTTTTTTGGAGCCAGGAGAGAGATATTGTTTGCAAAATCCATTTTCTTGTTCTAAATTTAATACTTGTATTTTTGTCACTCATCAGAAATGTGAAGTTAGTGCCCAGGTTACTTTTGAATTGTGTGGTCTTATTTTTCCACTATATTGGCCAGTAAAAATTTCACAAGTTTAGTAAGTGGTGGAGGTACCAATTCTTAATTTAATTAGTTTTATACTATCTGAATCAGAGTCCATTTTGGGTGACACTTATTTCTACATGATATTTTGTTCTTTTTCTTCTCTGTTTCAGGTAATATCCCCCCAAGTGGGTTTGGTTGCCTGTTTAATACCATATAATTCAGATTTTGTTTCATTACTTTTTAATGATAGTAATGATAATTACTTACATTCGTTATATATTTGAGCCAGTATACTATTATTACTTCAGTAAAAGTATACTAATTTTGACAAATAGTTTTATATAATGCCTCTAATTTTCACATCCTGGCAGGCTTAAAATTATTTGCTTCCTGTGAAGCTAATAAATGCAAAATAACATGTACTAAATCCATATTATTTAATTTAATGGAAGATCATGTAGGAATTCTTTTTTATTTTTTTGGCTAGGTATTGCTATTGTTATTTTTCCCCCATTTTTTTTGTTGAGGTATTACATGTGTACATATCTTCCCATTGCCCCTCCCCACCCCGCTTCCATACATGCCCTCACCCCCCAGTGTCTTACGTCCATTGGTTATGCTTATATGCATGCATACAAGTCCTTTGGTTGATCTCTTATCTACTCCACCTCTCTCTAATCTTCCCACGGTAATTTGACAGTCTGTTGGATGTTTTACTGCCTCTGTATCTATCTTTTTGTTCATCAGTTTATAATGTTCTTTATTATCCAGAAGTGAGTGAGGTCGTGTGGTTCTCCTTCATTGACTGGCTTATTTCACTTAGCATAAGGCTCTCCAGTTCCAACCAGGTTGCTGCAAATGGTAAGAATTCCTTCTTTTTAATGGCAGCATAGAATTCCATTGTGCAGATGTACCACAGTTTTCTGATCCACTCATCTGCTGACGGGCACCTAGGCTGTTTCCAAATCTGAGCTATGGTAAATTCTGCTGCTATGAACATAGGGGTGTATAAATACTTTCTGATTGGTGTTTGTGATTTCTTAGGATAAATTCCTAAGAGTGGGATTACAGGGTCAAATGGGAGATCCATTTTTAGTTTTTGAGGAAACTCCATACTGTTCTCCACAGTGGCTGCACCAGTCTGCATTCCCACCAACAGTGCACAAGGGTTAGTTTTTCTCCGCATCCTCGCCAACACTTGTCGTTTGTTGATTTGTTGATGATAGCCATTCTGCCAGGTGTGAGATGATACTGCATTGTTGTTTTGTGATTTCAATATAACTCTCGGATAATTAGTGACTTTTAACATGTTTTCATGTGTCTCTTGGCCTTCCTTCTGTCATCTTTCAAAAAGGCTCTATTTAGGTCCATTGCCCATTTTTTTATTGGATCATTTATCTTCCTTTTATTAAGTTGTATAAGTGGGTTGTAGATGTTGGAGATTAAATCTTTATTAGTGATAGCATCTGCACATATGTTCTCCCATGCAGTGGGCTTTGTTGTTGTTTTGTTGATGGTTTCTTTTGTTGTGCAAAAGCTTTTTATTTTGATGTAGTCCCATTCCTTTATTTTCATCTTTAGTTTCCATTACCCTAGGAGCAGTATCAGTGAAGAAGTTCCTTCGGCATATGTCTGAGATTGTGCTGCCTGTGGATTCCTCTAGTATTTTTATGGTTTCCTGTCTTATGTTTAAGTCCTGTATACGTTTTGAGTTTATTTTTGTATTTGGTGTAAGTTGGTGGTCTAGTTTCATTTTTTTTGCATGTATCTGTCCGATTTTCCCAACACCATTTATTGAAGAGGCTGTCTTGACTCCATTGTATGTTCATGCCTCCTTTGTCAAATATTAAATTGAGCATAGTGGTTTGGGTCGATATCTGTATTCTCTATTTTATTCTCTATTTTAGTCTATATATCTGTTCTGTGCCAGTACCAGGCTGTTTTGAGCACAGTGGCTTTGTAATACAGCTTGAAATCTGGTATTGAGATCCCACCTACTTTGTTCTTCTTTCTCAGGATTGCTGTGGCTATTTGGAGTCTTTTTATTTTTTATTTTTTATTCCAGATGAGCTTTTGGAGAGTTCTTTCTAGTTTTGTGAACTATGCCGTTGGTATTTTAATGGGGATTGCATTGAATCTATAGGTTGCTCTGGACATTTTAATGATGTTGATTCTCCCAATCCATGAACATGATATGTTCTTCCATCTGTTTATGTCTTCCTCTATCTCTTTTTTTCAGCTTACTATAGTTTTCCGTGTATAGGTCTTTTACCTCCCTAGTTAAATTTACTTGTAGGTATCTTAATTTTTTTTGATGTGATGGTAAGTGGGATTGCTTTTTTAGTCTCTCTTTCTGTAATTTCACTGTTAGTGTATAGAAATGCCAAAGATTTCTTGGCATTAATTTTGTATCCTGCTACATTGCTGAATTCATTTACTAAGTCTGTTGGTTTTTTGATGGAGTCCTTTGGGTTTTTTATGTACAATATCATTTCCTCTGCAAATAAGGACAGCTTTACTTCTTTTCCAATTGGATGCCTTTTATTTCTACTTCTTGTCTGATTGCTATGGCTAGCACTTCCAGTACTATGTCGAACAGGAGTGGTAAGAGTAGGCATCCCTGTCTTGTTCCTGTTCTTAGGGCAAATAGTTTTAGTTTTTGCCCATTGAGTATGATGTTAGCTGTGGATTTATCATATATAGATTTTATTATGTTGAGCTATGATCCTTCTATTCCCACCTTGTGAGAGTTTTTATGAAGAAAGGATGTTGGATTTTGTCCATTGCTTTTTCTGCATCAATTGATATGACTATGAGATTTTTATCTTTCAATCTGATTATGTGAACAAACAAAAACAAAACAAACAAAAAGAATAAGCAAAACAATCTCACAAATAAGCATAAAAATTGATATAATCACCATTCAAGCAAACAACAACAAAAGGACAGAGAAAAACAATTTTTTGGATAGTGAAGACAGAGAAAAGAGAGTATGTATGGACTTGGAGCAGGGGATTGGAAATTAGATATATAAGTAGGGTGAAATTTTAACGCGGTAAAAAGAAAGAATTGGGAAAATCTAAAGCTGGAAAAGAGTAAGAGAAACAGGACAACAAAAGGGGAAAAGTTAGGAAGAGAGTGATGCCATAAAGGTAGAGTTGAGATAGAGTAAAATGATGCTGAAGGAAAGATTAAAATAGAATGTAGAACACTAATCCCAAAGGAAATAAGGAGAAAATAAAGTGACACTTAAAAAAAAAAAAAGTTAAAATAGTAGTAGTAAAAATACTGATTGAAAATAAAAAGGTAAAATCAAGTGAAAAAAAATTTGTTTCTTAAGTAAAAGATGAAAAAATTAAAAATCATAAAATAAAAAAATAAAAAGATAGAATGTGCAGTAGTGAAGGTCATTCACTTCCTCTATTATTCTGTTTGGGACGCCTGTTTCCCAGTCAGGAATTATCGCTGTATCCTGCGTTCCACTGCTCCTCAGTGTTGTAAGCCAGTCCGGATTTTTAAGCAGGCAGTATGTCTTAATTTCTTGTATTCCTTTATTTGTGATTACACGAGAGTCATTTTATGATTCAGCCCCTGGGTGGCAGTGTTTCGGGATTGACCTCAGGGTTTATAGGTCCTCTCTAGCCTGTGCTTAGATCCTGCTCAATACCAGTTTGTGCGAGTGGGCTGCCCCAGAGCTGGTTCTCATATGTTCACTCCCTGCTCTGATCCCCAGGTTCCAGAAAAACAACTTTCCCCTGCAGTCTCCTAGGGTGTCCCTGACTGGGTGATCCTACGTATTGGGCTCCGCAATCAGAAGCGAGGATCTGAAGAGGAAAGAGAGCAAGTGCACGAACTCCCCTTCCTCCTTGTGTCCAAGCAGCCGGCACACGATTAAAATTCCCAGGCTGTCCTTCTGCGTCAGATCACAATGGGTTGCTTTGAAAAGATCCTCCTGCTAGCTGCTCTGAGGACCCCCTTCCACCTTCACAGATCACGCCAGGCCCAGCCGCCGCGGATTTCTCTAGGCGCAGACTTCCCTGGTCCTCCAGCTCCCGCGGTGCGCGCATTTCTTTCCTGCCGGGACCAGAGACCTCACCTTATCCCAGGCGAAATCTGAGCTTTCCGTGGTGGAGCGCAGAGCTGCTCATAATCCGCGTGTTCGCGCCCACTGGGAACCAGTGTTCTGGGGTTTGCAGCTGTTCGGTGGGTGCCATAGTTGTAGATTTTCAGGCTTCCGATAGCACCCACTTTCCCCTTTAATATGGCGCAGTCTCCGTATCCGAGTTGGTGGTTCCGGGAGGGATCCCAGCAGCATTGGGGGCTGCCTGGTCAGGGGAGCCCTTTGCAGCAGTTCCCCACCTTCTTTTGGAGTATAGCTGTCCCTTAACTTGCCAACAAACACTTCCTGTGCGACCCTCAGCCGTTCTTTCTATCTGCTCTGGGACAAGGCTCAGGACACGTCCGTCTACTCTGTCGCCATTTATTTTCTCTCTGCTCAGAAATTGTCCTTAATATTTACATATTTAAGTTTCCCTGACATTTGTCAACATTATAACTTTTTTTGGTGATACCAGGATAAGTTCCCTTATAATTTGGTGTTTAAAGATGATGTGTTGATTGAAGAGATTACTATGAAAGGTGTAAGAAGATAAGAATTACAGAGAAAAGTCTAAGGAAATAGGTTGAATTCAAATGAGATGTGTGTTAGCCTGTCATTTTACCAGGTTCTTGGTGTTTCTTGAATGAATAGATAAATGGAAGAGACTATAAAATGATTCTTAAAGGATGAGCTGGAAATATGGGGAAGGGGGGCCTGGTGTCAAAAAAGGGGCTACTTTTATTTATCATCTCTTTTAACAGCTGTTTTTTCTTTACAAACTGACAGCACAATTCACTCCAGCTTCTCTCCCCTCTACTGTTACACATGACATGAACTTCTGAGTGAAAAAGCGTTTCCATTCTTTCTGTCTACCTTGCTCTTCTCCATTTCCAGGGGTCTTGTTTGATTTTATACCCAGTACAGATTCAGAAATCTTACCTTGTTTTTTTTTATGCTAAGATAATAAGGCAGAATGGTGAATATAGGCATGATGATATATTCTTCCTCTTAGACAGCACTTTTGAACCTGTGAAATGCCTCCTGTCTTTATTTACTGTAGAATGCAGAAGTCATTTGTTTCATTTAATTTGGATACTGTGAACTGTATTATATAGAACTTACTGAGAATTTGATGTTATTTATTAAATTGAACCGTGCCTTACATTTCCAAAATATCTGTAATATTTCTTGGTTGAAGCTTTAGCAGCATATTTTTATTAGTTTAGTTGTCTGAAGGTAATGCCATTTGCTTTTATTATTTAACTAGAATTCGTGCACGGGTGGGGTCTCTCGTGGCCGATTGGGGCCGTCTCGCCCAGTTCCGATCAGGCTGGCTGGCCACGGGAGGTTGACTGTGGGAGCACACTGACCACCGGGCCAGCTCCTGCATTGAGCGTCTTCCCCCTGGTGGTTAGTGTGTGTCATAGCTACCGGCTGGTTATAATGGTCACTTAGACTTTTATATATATAGATATAGATACTTGCTTCTGTCCTATTTCTTTCATGATAGCTTAACATGTCCAGCTGGTATTTTGAAAATTCTAGTCTTTTAAAAACTTCTTATTGACATAAAGTTGACGCATAACGTTGTATAAGATTAAGGTGTACAATATGTTGATTTAGTGCATTTATATATTTCCGTATGATTACCACCTTTAATATTTTAGAACTGTGGCGATCTGTAACTATGATTAAGAAAAGTAATTTGCCTTGGACTTGAAAGAGTACCTAAGTTCCCCTCTCTTACTTAAATGGTCCACAAAAGCCTGCTTCGTTGGAGCTGAACAAAAACAAATGGTTTCCTTAGCCAGAAGTACCTCTTTTCTCTCTTCTCTCACCTGTACCTTTTGGATTCCATTATGGGATTGGCTGGGAAACTTCGGCTACAACGCCAGTTTCAGCGCGCCTTGTGTTTAGTTTTGTATGCCCAGCCATAGCAGAGTGCCTGCTCATCGCGTAAAAGCTGGTTGCCAGCCTTTTATTCCCCAAAGGCCGTGTCGGCCGGAATTGAATGAGTGGAGCCAGTGGTATCACAACTTGCTAGGTATACTCCGAAGTAAGGTTTTTGAGGGCAAGCACAGGATTTAAACACTTTAAGACAGTGGCATTTAACCCTGGCTGGGCATTGGAATAATTTGTTAGAAGCTTTTATGTGGTTCGCAGGGTTTCAGCCTCAACCCACCGAGTCAGAACATCCAAGATTAGATCTGGAATCCCAAGCCGTGCTCCAAATTAATTATTTATGCGTTGACACATATACTTTGTCTGTTATGAAAAGCTATCTCATTGCCTGTCCCTAGGATTGAGAATACAGTTGAAGGGTTCTGCAGTGGGAAAGATTCATAAGCTAATCACAGACTACACAGCTAGAAGTAAAACAATTTAAAGGAAAATAAAGTCTTCAAACTCTAGTTTTATGTGTTAATTACATGAATACAGAAATCCTTCCTCCAGATAGAAATCAACTTCCTCAGTTTATGTAAAACAAAATACTGTAAAGTTATGAAATACCGAGCAAGTCAAAAGCTTTTAAAACAAAAGGTGACTTTGGCAATAAAGATGTCAACAGAAATTGTAATGGATCGAACCTCGTGTTAAATTGGACCAGAAGTGCTCTATAAAAAGAAAATAACTGCAGCGTTAAAAAAAGTCTCAGGCAAATCTTCTTGGCTTGGAAATTAATTTTCTGTAGAATGCTTTCTGCCTTGAGGTTTGTATATAGTCTGAACTGCAAAAGCCTCTACTACATGATAACTTCCACCCAGCAGTAATCAGTTTCAGTACCCCAATATTTCTGTCTGAGGTGCATATACAGGTCTGGCAAAAGTAGGTTTACAGTGTGTTCTATGAGCAATAATATGATACTTAATAAATACAAGAATAAGCATTCATGTACTCACAACTGTAAGTCTACTTTTGCCCCATCGTGTACTTTCTAGCTGCTGCTGTTGGGTGCTGGATATTGTACCATGACATTTTTAGGCTTGAGTGGCGGTTGTCGTAATAGGTAGTCATTTTTGCTGATTTATACGTTCATAGGTGTATCTATTTTGCATCTGGATTAGATTCTGGATGTGAAACTGAGGTCATGTCACCCCCAGTTCCTCATCTCCCTTTAGTCGACTGAAAGAAGTATCGGTGTTTTCCTTCACGTGGTTTAGCGTGGCTGCTGTTTCTTCAGCTTCGTGATGCCTTAAGTTTTTTCTTTCCCACACGCATGTTTTTGAATATGTACTCTTGCCCGGTGATTTCTCTGTTCTCTGTTGTTGCTCTTTGGAAATGGTGAGTGCTTCACGACACTGTGGGTTTCAGATGGTGCTCCAGTAGCTTCATTGCTGCTTTTAAGATTGATGAAGGGTTATGTAACACATGGCCCAGACCCATTTCTGCCTGATTTCATTGAATATTGATAGATGAAGTGCAGACTGGGCGATGTGAATTATGCATCTCTGTTCTTTGTGGGAGTTCAGCGTAATCATAAAACTGCGACGCTGCCATCCCGAAGGCTGTTTGTTTGCAGGTCAGTGTCTGTTCCTCGATGGTCTGTGCTATCTAAATCCTAATTTGTGCCGGAGGGGAGGTGAGCCTTAGGCATGTGCTCCTTTCACCTAGAGGAGGGCGGCCGGTGAGCAAGCATGCTTTGCTTTCCTGGAACTCACTTTCTGAAAGTCTGTTGCACAGTGCCAGGCTTGCACACTCAAGGGATGTTCGAGGACACACAGTCTGCTTAGTAGGCCAAGGGAAAATCAGAGCAGTTCTCAGGGGTTGGATGTTTTCTCTCATCCTGTTAACCACGGCAAATAATTTTTTACTTTTGTGTTGCTGGTTATTGTATCCCTAGTTTCTGCATTGTTCTAAGGGCGTGATAGGTCTTGATAAATATTTATTGAGTACATATTCAATACTTAAGGGACATTGTCATTTCGTTTGTAGCTTGCCCATTGAAAGTATTACAGCCCTTAAATAGTAAGAGTACTGTAAATGGAGGCTAGCCTAATCATGCGTGCACATAACAGACATTCGTGAATTAATGTGATTACTATGTTCATACCGAGCGATGCCTTGTAATCTTCCTTTCCTTGCAACACTGCATAGCTGGTATTTGTTTATTTCTGTTAACTGGGGGGTCTAGTTGGCTAAATGCTATTTGTTGATTCCGTGTTGAGGAATAGTACTGAAACCTTGCTGACGATTATTTCTCTTGATAAAGAAAGATGAGCTTACATCTAGAAAGCGTCATCATACATTTCAATTTTCCCAGCAGTAGATAGGAATGAGCTTATTGTGGTCAGTTTTTTTAAAGTATGTTGGCTGTTGATTTCTTTTTTTTTTTTTTTTTAAATATATTTTATTAATTTTTTACAGAGAGGAAGGGAGAGGGATAGAGAGTTAGAAACATTGATGAGAGAGAGACATCGATCAGCTGCCTCCTGCACTCCCCCTACTGGAGGTGTGCCCACAACCAAGGTACATGCCCTTGACCGGAATCGAACCTGGGACCTTTCAGTCTGCAGGCCGACGCTCTATCCCCTGAGCCAAACCGGTTTCGGCTGTTGATTTCTTTAAATGCTAAAAATTTGAATATATATTTGTGAAAATATTTTTAGAAGTTAAAAGATATTTAATTTTTTTATCTTAAAGATTTTATACCAATTTTTCTACTTGTTTGTGTTCTCTCAGTTTACATACCAGGCTTAATGTTGACAAACCAGAATGTCACCCAGTGTTTTTTATTATGATTTGTGTTCTTAAAACTTAGTGGGATACACTGAATTTAACGTATTTTTGGGGGGGCACGCTTATATAACATTATAAGTGGATGTTATAACTATTAACACATATGATAGCACATTCTAAAAGGGTAATTATATGTCACAAATGAACTTGAACACAGGCTATTTATAGCCTGTACATTCTTTGTAGGATTTCATAGGCACTGAGTATAATGATTATTGAAGAATCAGTAAGGGCAGATAGTTTCACCCTTTATGATAGTTCTCATAGTAATTTTTTTTGTTTCTAATGTTGACTTCTCATTTTGAAATAAGCAGTGATGTTCTGACATTAATGCCATTGACTTTTACTTTCAGTTTTAAAAATAGTGATGTGTTCTGTTTAAACTATTTTATATTAACTAGAGCACTGGTGCATGAAAATTTGTGCACTTGGGGAGGATCTCTCAGCCTGGCCTGAGCCCTCTCGCAGTCTGGGACCTCTCAGGGGATGTCCGATTGACAGCTTAGGCCCGCTTCCTAGGGGAGTGGGCCTAACCTGGCAGACATCCCTCTGGCAGCCCGCCCAGGAGCTCTCGGGGGATGTCCACCTGCCGGCTTAGGCCCACTCCCTGGAGGATCGGGTCTAAGCTGGCAGTCAGACATCCCTTTGGCAGCCCAGGAGCTTTTGGGGAATGTCTGACTAATGGCTTAGGCCCACTTGCTCTGAGGCTCCTGCCACCACCGATGTACTGGCCAGCCATGAGCCGGCTTCTGGCTGAGCAGCTCTCCCCCTGTGGAAGCACTCTGACTGATTTCTTGAGCGTCTGCCCCCCTGGTGGTCATTGTGTGTCATAGCGACCAGTTGTTCCTGGTTGTTCCGCCATTAGGTTCAATTTGCATATTATCCTTTTATGGTTCATGAAATTTGTGCAGGGGGGGGGGTTCCTCAGCCCAGCTTGCACCTTCTCCAATCTGGGAGCCTTTGGGGGATCGGATCTAAACCGGCAATGGGACATGCCTCTCACAATCTGGGACTGCTGGCTCCCAAACACTTGCCTGCCTGATCAACCCTTAATCACTCGGCTGCAGGCCCAATTGTCCCCAACTACCCTCCCCTGCAGTTCTGGTCACCCTCAACTACCCTCCCCTGCCAGTCTGGTTACCCCTAACTTCCCTCCCCTGCTGACCTGGTAGCCCCCAACTGCCCTCCTCTGCATACCTGGTGGCCCCCAACTGCCCTCCCCTGCCAGCCTGGTCCCTCCCATGCTGGTCTGATGACCCACAACTGCCTTCCCTTGCCGGCCATCTTGTAAACACATGGGGGCAGCCATCTTGTGCAAGGGCTTGATGCTCAACTTGCATATTACCTTTTTATTATATAGGACTAGAGGCCTGATGCACGAAATTTGTGCAAGAGGCTCAGCCCCTGCAGCTGTGGTAGCTTGTCTTGGCTCTTGCAGCCTCGGTGGCTTGCCTCGGCCCTCACAGCCCCAGCTTTGTCCAGAAGGTCATTTGGCCAACTGGTCTAATTAGCATATTATGCTTTGATTATTATTTATTTGAAGACTCAAAAATCTGAAGCTTTTTTCACATAAACAAGAATATGCACAGGATAATTTGATAAAGTTAATTCTTTCCCAGGTTCTCCATTCTCCACAACCTGTCTGTTGGCATCAGTACGTGTTCAAAGTAATTCTAGTTGGTTGTCTACTATGGTTTATTTACATAGTATAGTTCTGTTATTATGTTAGACCTTACATATCTGCAGATTATTTTAAGACATATGTGACTGAATTTAGTGATTTATTTTTTCACTTTCTTCTTACAGCATTTGCAGTTAGCTTTGGTTGACTGTAATCCCTGCACTTTGTCGAACGCTGAAAGTAAGTATTAATTGCCATAGTTTTGTACATATATTCACATCACTGCATGGCAAATAGTAGTGGTAGTAATAATAATGATGATAGTGATAAATCCTGTGCAAGTTTTTTTCTTCTAGAATTGTTGAAGCTAACCGTATTGGTTGCCATGGCTACTTGTACAAATGGAACATGTCAGACCAGTTATTGTGAACAGCCTGTGTCTAAAATAGCTATACCAGTAAACTGAGGGGGTTTGAATGAAAATTACCTGTACCAATAAGCAAAATTGGTTACTTGTGTATTAATTATATTGTAGATGATATGGGGGATTAATAACGGGGTTTGCTCCTTTTTTAAAAACAATGAGTATACGAAGATTCACATGTGATAGCTCTGTGATTCCCAGATTACTGGTAATTATGAAGCTATACTTGGAATTTTTATTATATTTTTACACATCATATAAAGTTGGAGATGACATTTTTCAGTTAATTAAAAAAGAATTTATGTGTGAAGCATATTCTTCAGTTATTTTCTGCTTCTATGTAGATTTCCTTCCAAAAGAAGATTGTGTTTATCAATAAGTATATATTGTCATGTTTATTTAGTGTACTATAAAGTAGCCAATAAAAGTTTTAAGAATATTCATTTGGATTCAAGCTGGCTTTCTTTAAAACGTTTTTACTTGAAAAATAAAAATTTTAATTAGCATATATAAAAAATCAATCATTCTTAATGAAAATTTAAGATCAGTTAAAGGACTCTAGGTTTTGGAAAGTTAGTTTGTATTTTGCTATAGGTGACTGCTTTTTAATAGGTAGAAAGGTGTTAAGTAAAAAATAGTATCAGTGCTAAAAATACTTAAGAAGGATTCAGCCATACTCTAAACCAGACCAATTATCTCATACTTCTCTAAGAGGCAGTTTTTTGAGGAAACATTTCTAATTTCTTTAAATGAAACTTAGGATTTTGTACTGATCATTGTATTTGCAGAATAAATTACGGGAAGATAACAATCACAGCAATATTTTAGTTTCTAAAATGGAGTTAGATTAGAAAAAGAATTTAAACTCACAGGTATATTAATTTATAAGGTCTTAATTTATACTTTTTTCCCTAAAATATATATCCAGATTATATAAATCATCTAATTTATGGAAATAAGAAAACAGCCGATTTCCATGTAATTTTTTTTTATATATAGTGCCTTAAAACCAAGTTTCATAACTACTTGTCAGTTTAAATAACTTTCGAGGCCTAGCTCATAAGTGGGAAATAAATATTTTGGTAAATCCTCATTTTATTCTACTCTGTTGAGGTAAAATCTCACTTACAGATCCTTGTTCCCGAGTGGAGGACACCTAGGTAGAGTGAGTATCGCAGGACAGAAAACTTGCCTGTCCGATTGCAGAGGACAGTTCGAACCACCATGAATGCATCTGGAGTTGCCCGCCTCTGTCTGCTGGCATTGCACAGGGCAGGCGGTGCGAGGGGAAGAACATTCTCTTCTGCGCAGGAGTCTGAGTGCTAAAAGGTTGGGCATTCTCATGGGAGGGCACGTGCTTTGGGTAGAGACAGGATAGTGCAGTGACTTGGGCACATTGTTGGAGACAGCCTTCATGGTTACTTGGCAACTGCCATCGTGGCTGATGTCTCCAGACCCAGACGCTACTACTGTTTCCACACGAGGCTCTCTGTCTGTGTACAATGTATTTCTCTGCATTTTTTTTATGCCTTTACCTATTGTACATGCCCCGTACCTCGAACTCTTCATGTTACCCTGTGATACTGCAAAGCCCAGAAGATAATAGAAAGTGAAGTGAGCTCTTTAAAAAGTCTGCACGCGAGATTTGTATTTTCTGGCCCAATTCATGTATGCAATTAAGAAATTGGGAGATACACTTGTTCCTAGAGCTATTTTGAGAGGTTAACTACAGTTAGTGTTTTGAAACGTAGAATTGTGATGATGGGAGGCTTTTCATTATATGATTGCCCCTTGGGCTAAAATTGTGTGAGATTGAAAAAATTCTGTTAATTCGAAAAATAATGTATTTCGGAATAAAGCTTAATTTCAGAAACCTTGATGGCAATATTTGTTCAGAATTCCTGCCGCTAATTGAGACTTGCCGAGTGGAGCCTTTTCTTAGGTCTGTGCTCATGCTCAGTGCTGAAGGTGGCTTTTTTAAGAATTTAAATACGTGGTGGTTTTCACTCTGGATTTAGTAACTCGTGGGACATAGCGAAGCCCTTGATACAGGCCTAGGGGCGAGCCTGGCGGAAGTTTGGGATGGCAGTGTGTGTGCCAGCTGGCTCCTGACCTTTCTCCTGTCACCTCTATTGAGGAGCAAGAAGACGGGGGGGGGGGGGGCGAGTGCGCATCTCTTCCGCATTCCCTTGTTCCCCAGGCTGCCTCCAGGGATGCAGCCAGGTGAGGTGGGACGGATTCAGGGAGAGCTGTCTGGGCAAAGGTGGGGGGGGAGTCAGATATTTACATGTGGGAGCTTTTCTTTATTATTTTTGCCTGCTTTTCACAAAACTGATTTTCATCTTTGAGCCTCATCTCTGATTAGTTAACACGTGGTATTTAATTACTGTTTATGGAGTTGTATAGTTGTTTACTTTTGACCCCAAAGTGGCATTATTTTTCAAGTTGATGATGCGTTTTATTTGTTTTGGTCTTCGTGGTTTTTTTAGATCAGATTGATCAGCTGCCTCCTGCACGCCCCCCACTGGGGATGTGCCCGCCACCAAGGTACATGCCCTTGACCGGAATCGAACCCGGGACCTTTCAGTCCGCAGGCCGATGCTCTATCCACTGAGCCACACCGGTTTCGGCTGGGGACTCTTTTTCACAAGCCTTCCCGGTGAACCTTACAGTCACGGGAGTCAGTTCGTGGTGTGCTCCCCAATAAGAACCATGAGAGCTGTGGGCCTGGTTTAAAGACCCGCACACGTATTCTGTACACAATTTTGAAAGGCTTCAGACTCCTTGAAAACCATAGACCATTGTTATTAAAGAGTGAAAATGAGTATATAAGGAGCTAGAATCCAGTTTGGATTCCCAATTCATTGTCGCTCTCGTTGGATTGTTCATACTCTAGTGACGCACTCTCAAGAAGAGCTGAAAATGAAAGCCGACATATTTTTATTTGGTTTTCAAGACATACTCATTAATCTTGCAACGATGATTCTTGCCTTGCAAGTGGTTTGACTTAAAAAAACAAAAAGAATTCTGAAGAACGGATAGAGCAATGCAACAACTAATGCCATTGTCTGTTATTACCAGCGTGAGCCTGGGTCTGACTTCTTTATAAATGGTGCTGATATGAAATAAGAAAAATACTACAGGCTTTTTCTGTTTTAATACTTTTTTTTTTTTTACAAATAGTGACTAATTTTTCACCTACAACTCAGTTTTTAAATATCATGTTTTGAAATGTATAGATGATAAGTTTTCTTTATTTGTTTAATGTGGCCATTTTGAACTTTCTAAGAATTATACTCACTTGAAACTAATACAAAATAATACTGAATATAAACTATAATTGAAAAATTAAAAAAGTAATGCTCTCTTACTACATATTTCAATATTTTAATAATTACATTGACAAAATGTGATGAACGACCAACAATGAATACATGTGGCTTATTATGTTTGTATGTATTTGTTTGTATATTCTATTTTATTAAAAATAAAGGTTATACTCCATTTTTAAGTCTATATAGTATAGACCGTGGTTACATTTTACATTTTATATTCTAACTTAATTTACCCTAAACACTTGTGTATTGATTTCTATTTTCCATTATCTTTGCAGTTCAGTTTCACATTGCCCACTTGTATGAAACTCAGGTAAGTGTTTTAACTTACCTGACTTAAAACAAAAGTGATTACCCATATAATTTTAATGGAGTTCTGGGATTACCACTTACATACATTTTAAACTTATTAAACGCGGTCAAGATTTTGTTTAGGAAGCAGTTATTACACAGAGTACTTGCTCTGTACAAACTAATTTCATTAATATGATTTGCTTCTAACCTGAATATCTCTAGACTTAAATGGCTATATTTAAGAAGATTTCTCTTATTCTTGATATGAAATGCGTAGTTTTCTTATCAAAATGTTTATAGGTGGTGGTTATAATCCATTGTTTTTTAGTTTCAGTTTTTCTTACGATTAAAATACCTCTTCTGTGTGTCACCATTTGAAAGGCATACTAGAGTCACCTGTTCATGTCATTATCACTGCTCTTATGGTGCTGTATTTAAAATGCTTTTTCAGTTTAATTTTAGAGCATTGTTTTTATGTGTGGCAGGTTGTGCTTAGTTGTATAATAAAAGGTATAATACAGACATTTAATGTAGGCAGTAGTAGGGGAAAGCAGGCATCAGTTGGTATGAGAAGTATTAGGTAATTATAGTTGACCCAACACATAAATTTTATAACATCTTTTCATGGAGAACAATGCTGGTATTTATTTGTCCATAATGTGTAAGGTCTGTTTTGTTTCAGAGCTACCATGGGGCGCTTTAAAAAATTAACATGATATTTCTGGACACCTCCATCTACACCAACACACACACACACACACACCCCTCTCTACTGCTCTAGGGATGTTACTTTCCTCAAGAAGATGCTTGTGAAAATTACACACATGTTGTGGATCGGCCTCTTTACCTGCCGGTGCTGATTCCAGCCTCCTGCCAGCTGCTGACTTCTGCGGACTCAGCAGTGACCCAGGGTGACAGCAGCCATAGAAACCAGCTTCTCCCCCAGAGTTCCCTCCCTGGGTTCCTAGCTCCTTCTGTTCTCAAGACCTCAGGAGCTCGCTGCTGTCTTTAAAAGGATGAATTCAGACCCCCCTACCCCCCCACTTTTTAGTTCTCAGTGAGATCACTGGTCTGTCACTAGCTGAAGCAGACGTTTTCTCACCTTTTTTTTTTTTAACTTTTAAAAAAATATATAATTTTTATCGATTTCAGAGAGGAAGGGAGAGGGGGAGAGAGAGAGAAACATCAATGATGAGAGAGATCATTGATATGATTGGCTGCCTCCTACACACCCCCTACTTGGGGATGTGCCGGAAACCAAGGTACATGCTCTTGACCAGAATCGAACCTGGGACCCTTCAGTCCACAGGCTAATCGATGAAACCAGTTAGGACTTCAAGTATTTTTTTTCTCACTAGTTTTTAAAGTTTTTTTTTTAGCATTTATTAAGGTAATTCCAAAAAGTGGTTTTCCTAAAATATCAATCTGATCACAGTGCTTGACTTCGTTTCAGTGGTACGCCCCTGTCCTCAGACAGACCATGCGGTGTTTAGCGTGGCTTAGCAAGTTCTCTGACTCTGCTAAGTACTCTGAACTTAACAGGCGCTTTGTCTGGCCGGGTGGCTCAATCGGTTGGAAGGTTGTCCCAGACACCAAAACGGTTGTGGGTTTGATTCTCAGTCAGGGCACGGACCTAGGTTGTGGGTTTGATCCCTAGTTGGGGTAGGTCCGGGAGAAAACCGACTGATGTTTCACTCTCTTCATCACTCTCTAAAAAATGAATAAAAATGTACCTTTGGGTGAGGATTAAAAATAAATAAATGTAACTTTCTTCCTCTGGGAGATGCCATCATGTTCTTGTACATCATACAGCCTGTTTCCCTCGCCTTTCTCTCTCTATTCTCCACTCCACTCTAGTCCCAGCAGTCCCTGTCGTGTACTAGGTGTTCAGTAAATATTTATCAGTGCAAGGAGGTTCGTTAAATAATTTGGCCCTTGTCCTTCATTAAATGTCTAATTAAGTCTTTCAGACCAGATTAATGTGTAGGGGGAACTAATTTAGCTGCAGTAGTTACTGTTAATCTCAGTAGACTACTGTACTTAGATATAGTTCCTTATTGTTTGGTAGCTTTTTACTTATCTCAGTTGATGTTAGAACAATTCTAGATAGAAAGACCAGGCCCTCCCTCTGTTCGGTGGCAGTTGGATTATAGTTGAAGGCATTTGCCTGAGGCTCGCACAGCTGGTTTTCCATTTGAGCACACTTTTTTGGAAAAAGATTCGTTTGCTTAAGCAGCTGTGTACTATTAGTGGTATGAAAAACGCCGCTTCAATCCTTTTTTTTTTGTCAAGTATGTTTTAAAGGTAATACTTACAAGGTTTTCTTTATTGGCTTTTCATTTCCCCCTTTTCGAGGCGTTACCTTCAGCTTTCTGACCAGCAGTAATGGGGTTCAGTCAAATCAGGACTTTGGGGAAAAAACTGGGGGTAAAGGTCTCATTTAGAAATTTGCCTGTGGAACCTTAAATATTACCAACTGTAGCTATGGGTAATTTGGTGTCTTTAATATCATATATATTATACATTTTTTCATAGGGTTGTTTTGTTTTTATATATATATACTGGTAACTCTCTCTTAAACTTAGTTTTTAACTGCTTTTACCCTTAGATAATGTAAAGCATGCTGTCACGCGCTCTATTGTTCATATTAGGTTGCTTGGGAACTTGGTATTTCTAGGCAAAGTTGAAATCATGTATGTTATTAAATAGGCTGAGATGATTTTTTTTAAGTATTGAGATTTGGGAGATTCTTAAAAGGTCACATTTTAGTGCTCCTTTATTGAATGTTTTACTTGTTTTAGGTACACGATTGTCTAGTGTTGAAGGAACAGTTAGTAATGGAATGAGTACTTTTTCTTTCAGTTGGTTTAAAAATATGCATAAAATATCAGTGTTGTGTGAATCTTACTATATGAGCTGGTTCTTTCAAGATATTTTTCTTTAAATCATCTTTTCTGCCTTTAGAGGAAGTATCATTCTGCAAAGGAAGCTTATGAACAACTTTTGCAGACAGAAAACCTTTCTGCACAAGTAAAAGCAACTGTCTTACAACAGTTAGGTATGTATTAGTATACAGTTAGTATATTTAAGTACTTCTCTCTATGTTTTTTCCATGTCAGGGGTGGTAAATATGTGGCTCGTGTATTCTATTTCTTTCCCATCCTTTGCCCAGAGTTGATAGAATTAATCTGAACCCGGTATATTTCCCTCCCTCCCTCTGTTTCGCTCTTTCTAAAATATTTATTTATTGATATTCGGGGAGGATGGAGGAGAGAGAGATAACATTAGTGATGGGAATCATTGATTGGCTGCCTCCTACTGCCCCCACACTGAGGATGGAGCCCACAGCCCAGGCATATGCCCTGACTGGGAATTGAACCATGACCTCCTGGTTCATGGGTTGGTGCTCAAACCCCTGAGCCACACCGGCTGGGCTGAATCCAACGAATTTTCACCTTTTGCCAAGCATAGTCCGTTTCACAGTCCATCTCATTACAATTAATTAGTGCAGCCGTTCCTTTTTAATTCTCAAACTTCCTCTCTCGTACAGTGGTCGCCAGCCGCGGTTTGCCGCTCTGTTAACTAATGAGTTTGCCGACCACTGCTCTATGCTTAATCCATGGTGAGGGGCTCTGAACACTCTCTTTATGTCCGATATGCTTAGCACTCAGTGCAGTTAACTGAGTCACTTAGTGTTTGGTACGCTTGCTTTCGTAGTTCCTTAACGAAAACCTTTTATCTAAAAACTGGAATGTCTAACACTACATATAGTTTTTGTGCACATGCAGTATATTCTCATGTCAGAGATAAAGGACTGTAGCCATTTGGACGGAATGTGTCACTGTTACCAAGAAGATGGTGATGGAGTTCTCCAACATTTAATTTCGTTGCTTAGTTATTATGTATTTGGTATTTGGGTTGTTTAATTTTTTAAGCTTTTGTTTGCTTATTTTTTGGTCTGGACAAATAATTCTTAATTTATATTCAAGATAATAATATGAATGTTTTTATAATGTGACATGTAATTTTAAATTTGTTTAATTTTAGATTTTATCACTTATATTAATACATACTGTCTGATTATTATGCAAAATAAATTCATTGCCTTCATATAAAAGTTTTGTTTTTCATTTAATCTCTAGTTAGAATTTTACTTGATTTATTCATATTCTTAAAAATTGTAGAGGGATTTAAATATTTGTTTTTAATTATATGTAGTATTTGAGTAATGTGAATTTCAGTCTTTAAACATAAACAAGTTATTGGTACAATAAAAAAGGGTTTTGTGTAAAGTACAAAGAGATGCCTTTAGAATAGCTTACTTATTCAGCTAAAATTTGAATTTGAACTTTTTTATCCAAGCTACTTATAATTAAGTTTTTATGTATTTTAGCTGTTGTAAAGAAGGCATCAATAGCAGAAATGCATACACCTTTTTAATTTAAGAAATGCATTGAAACAATTTTGGTTTTAGTTATATCTGAATCTCCTATCCTCTTTGGCACTAGCTTATAAGTGAACTTTTCAAGGTTTTAAAAGGAAAAAATATTTCCCTTAATTGAGTCTAATTTATGCCTAAACATTAATCCTTTCTACTTACTTGTTCCTGCTGGTTAAGCAGCTCCTTTTAGAGCCTATTATTTCTAGGTCCTGTTCTTAATAGTTTCAGGAGAGATAAGGGAAGGAACAAATGAACAATCATGTGATTGGCTTATGTTTCCATAAAACACAGTGACTCAGTCCTCTTAAAATATCTTTGCAGCGCTGCGACTATAATAAATGTTAGAAAATAAGTGTCCTTATTTGTTAGGCATACTGTATAGTCTACACACAAAGAACAGAGTTGACATTATGCACTTGAATTGATCCGCAACTGAAATAAAATTCCCCAACAAATTAAATTAGTTCTGTGTATCTTTCATGGTTTAGAGTACACTACTCCACAATGCAGTCTTTTATTTATTTATGAATAATAAAAACTGTCTTTTTTAAGTTCTACAACATGCTTTTGATATGTAAATACATGTGCTTTTATTGGTGACAGTATTACAGGTGTCCCCCGTTTTCTCCCGCTTGGCCCTCCTCCCCCAGCCCCCGCCCCACCCCAGGCCTTCCCTGCACTGCAGTCTGTCCATGGGCTCTGCATATACCTCTGTGTTCTCTGGTTCATCTCCTGCCCCCGAGATCTGTTATTCTGTTCCATCGTCCATGCCTCTGGCCCTCTCCTGCTCGTCAGTTTACTTTGTTCATTAGATTTCACACGTAAATTAGAGTATGCACTGCCCACATTTGTTGATTAAATATTTGTGGTACCCCGGTACCCCTTTGTAACACTCTTATTTGCACCACTTGAATATACTTTTCTTATAGTCTTGGGTTATTTTAATGCCCTGCCTGAGGATATTTTTCCATTGATTTTTAGAGGGTGAAAGGGAGGAGACAGAGAGAGAAATATTGATGTGAAAGAGACACATCGATTGGTTGCCTCCCACACAAGCCCCACCCAAGGCCGGGGATCCAGCCTGCAACCAAGGTGCCTGCCCTTTGATCAGAACTGAGCCCAGGACCCTTCAGTCCCCTGGCCAGTGCTCTAGTTACTGAGCCAAACTGGCTAGGGCCCCTTGGGTTATTTTAAATTGTCAGATACTTTATAGTTTTTACGTTATGTAAGTTGGGTATATATTTGGCCAACACTAATAATGTAGCGCGCGCGTGTGTTTGTGTGTGTGTGTGTGTGTGTGTGTGTGTGTGTGTGTGTTTTATTCTGGACTGTCATTGATTGTATAGCCTTATATTTATTTCTTGGAAATAAATGTTGGGTTAATACACTGTTTTGGAGATTCTTAAAATGAACATAAATTTTTATGTGTAATAGTGAGTTAAACTTAACATCTTTATTGTTTTTGGTTTATAATTTTTTTTCAATACCAAAATTAGGAGCTACAGTTTTTAAGTGTTAAGTCAGTGCTTAAAATTATTTCAATTTCTCGGGCGTAAATGTTCTTCAGAGCTTTGACTGTACCTTCCTGTAAGAAACAGGCTTTCATGTGGCCAGAATTGGTAGTTCAAAATTTTTTGGAGTGTGTATACCAAACTAAATGAATGAATTAACCGAAAGAGTATGTTCACTTGTTTTCTGTTTGGTATTCTTAACAGTAGAAGAACAGTTAACCTCGTTCAGGTAAATGTGTTAATTCATTTGCTACAGGTTGGATGCATCACACTATAGATCTCCTGGGAGATAAAGCTGCCAAGGAAAACTGTGCTATTCAGTATCTCCAAAAGTCCTTGGAAGCAGATCCCAACTCTGGCCAGTCCTGGTATTTCCTCGGAAGGTGAGAATTCTCAGACACTTAAGCTTTGTTGTCGTTTATTTCAGCTGAGAGGTTTGAATTATGATCCAAACTGTTTGTGATAGGTAAAAGGGAAAATACAGTGATCAGGTTGCAAATATAAACCGAGATTTCTGGAAGGTAAAATATAAAAGAAAGCTTCTGACTGTGGTGGTTTCCTCTGTGTGTTAATTTAACAGAGCAGAGCATTTCTCATTCTGCCCACAGTAGGCAGTGGAACCTTACTCTTTATAATTTTGATTAATGATATATACCTTAGCACGGACATGTTTGATTAATAGATCTCATCACAGTTCTACTTGAAATCTTGCAGTGAGAAAGGAGATACGTTATTGGATTTGGTGGAAAGGAGAAGCGTCATGTCACGAAAATAGTTTTCTGAGCATCTATCAACTTTTCTCTGAACTTTGAATGTAGGAATTGTGTGCAGTGATTCTCCAAAATATACCCTATGGATGTTTATCTGATAGGTTGCCTTTCGGATCATCGTTAGATAGTATTTGGTTTTTAATGGGCTTTAGCTTTTACGGCATGGTGGCAAGCTCAGTGTACTAGGAGCTGAGGGACGTGATTCCAGTCTTGGCTAGGCTGCTGTTTGTGGAATCATGGATGGTATAGTTAACCATGAGGCTTTAACTTCCCTTTAACCTGTTAAACCGGAGCGTTATATTAGCTCACTGGCTATCAGTAGGGGCTGTTTTGCCCGCAGGAGACATTTCGTTATGTCTGGAGACGTTCTGATCACATCCATGGAAAATGCTGCCGGCATCTAGTGAGACCGTCCTGCACAACGAAAGATGAACTGGCCCCAGATGTCAGTGCTGAGGCTGATACGCCCAGAGTGAGATTATCTATTAGGTACCTTCCCGCTCTGAAGGCTTCAGTTTTAGGATTTCTTTTGAAATCATCCTATTTTTGTTTTATTTTTAATTGAATTTATTGGGGTGACATTGGTTAATAAAATCATACCGGTTAATGTGTTGCTTAGAATGTGTTTTGTGAAACTTTTATCAATTTTATTTTATGTTAGTTTCAGAGGTGCAGCTTAGTGCTTAGATAATCTTATACTTTACACAGTGGTCCTCGTAATACTTTGAGTACCCACCTGGTACTATACATAGTTATTAAAATATTATCAACTATATTCCCAATACTATACTTTACATCCTTGGGATTATTTTATGACTCCCAATTTGTAGTTCTCAATCCCTTCACCTTTTTTTTTTATTTACCCAAATAAATTATATTTTAGAAGCTATTAAAGCTCTGAAGGATCTCAAAAATAAATAAGCATGTTTGGGATTTGTTGACCCTAATATTTCTGAGGCTTATTATTACTTAACTTGGGCATTCAAGTCAGTGTTGAAGATTGAATTTGTCCATCATTGGCATGTGTCTGTCATACTGAAAGTGTAATGTGGCAATGCCGTTACACTAGTACCGGTCACTGACTGTGTTGTCAGTGGAGTGCCAGAGCTGGGAGGGACCAGGAAGGTCACCTAGCTCACCCTATAAACCGTATCCGTTTACAGATGTAGAAATAGAAAGTGTGTTCAGACGAATAACGTTTTCTTCCAAAGTCACAGTTAACAAGGGAGCTAACGAACCGGAGCTGAGACTAGGTCCTAGGTCCATCAAGTGCTTTTTTAATGACACGAGCCTATCTCAGGGGAACCTGGTTAAGCTTTAGAGAAAACTGAAACTGGCCATTGGACTGCAGCATCTGTTGGGGCGCATTGGTTTACTGCTTTCACTTTGTGGGCAGGACTGTGAAAACATTGGTTTTAGGAATCCCTGCTTATTCCTCCCAATGGTTAGACACATGTATCTCTAAACCCGAGATTTGGCTTTGATTTAACAACAACAAACAGCATGTTTTTCTATTATCTGTTAAACATTCCCTTTCTTAGTGGTATCTCTTCCTGTTTCCTATTAATGACCTCTTCTACTGTAATCCTCCACTTAGTAAAACAGCTTGCAGATGCTGTCTGCTACTTCTTTGTCTCCCTCATTGCCATTTCTTATCGCCCCGTCCACAGTATTAGGGATTCCTTAGGCTCACTTTTACCTCTCCCTTCATAGGTGTTCTGTGTTCCTACACCCTCTCTTCCACTCCACGGGATTAAACTCAGGACCACAGCTCCTGTACTTAACACAGTTAATGTCCTCGCCTCATGCCAGAATCATCATACTTCAAATCTCATTCGTCATGTTCTTCCCCAAACCAGCTGCTCCTTATATTTTTTACAGAGGAAGGGGGAGGGAGTCATTGATTGGCTGCCTTTCTCACACCCCCTACTGGAGATTGAGCTTGCCAGTGATACTTACCTTTCCTCCCTCCGTTCATTCAGGCTTGAAAACGAAGTTATAGCCCAGCCGATGTGGCTCAGTGGTTGAGCATTGACATAGGAACCAGGAGGTCACGGTTCAGTCCCAGTCAGGGTATACATCCCCGAGTTGCAAGCTCAGTCTCTAGTAGGGGGTGTGAGGAAGGCAGCCAATCAATGACTCCCTCTCATCATTGATGTTTCTCTCTCTCCCTTCCACTCTGAAATCAAAGATATGCTTAAAAAACAAAAAGAAAACAAAAAACACAAACACCGCCCTACCCTGTTTGGTGCGGTGGATAGCGTATAGGTCTGTGGACTCAAGGGTCCCAGGTTTGATTCCGGTTAAGGGCATGTACCTTGGCTATGGGCACATCCCCAGTAGTGGGTGTACAGGAGGCAGCTGGTTGATATTTCTCTGTCATTGATGTTGCTAACTCTCTCTCCCTCTCCCTTCCTCTCGGTAAAAAAATAAGTAAGATATATTTTTAAAAAATGAAGTTATAACCTATTACCACTCTCCATGAATATCTAATCAATCTGGTACAAAGTCTTTGTACTATTCAATTACAGTTTTAGGTACAGTCTCTCATCTTCTCTGCCTGAATCAATAGTTCTCACATGTTTTGATTACATTAATCAGTAAACTTTCAAAGAATGTGAGGATTAGAATGTGATAGAGGGAGATTAAACTTGGAGTGATGAACACACAATGCAATAAGCTAGTGATGTATTATAGAATTGTACACCTGAAACCTATATAATTTTATTAATGTACTAGTGGCCTGGTGCACGGATTCATGCACATTGAAAGGAAATTAATTAGAAGAGATATTTTAATATCACTCTTCAAGTCTTGCTAATGAAAAGAAAATAGGATTCTACCAAGTCTCCTATCTGTCTACTCCAGGATTTCTGTGAGGATCAAGTGAGATGAGGCACGGGAAAATGCTTCACAAACATTTGGTTAAACTGTAAAATGTTTGCACCTGGCTATAAAGAAAATTTAGGTTCCTGGGCTGAAGAAATTCCAAGGAGGCTGGTTGCTAGGGAGAGGAAGCTGGGCGTTGCTATGTGATGTCACTACCTGGCACCCATAGCCACTGTTTCCAGGCTGGGCTGGGCTGTGGGCCGCATTTTGCGCCATGGGGTCTTGGCAGTGATGGCTGCGATTTTGGTGGGGCCTATGTCCCACTCAGGGGAAGCCAAGTGTTGGTTTGTTGGCACCAGGTCGATGGTGCTGTTTCTTTTTAAAGGGCCACTGTGCATCTTGGCATCTTGGCAGCTCCTGCTTTGAGCATCTGCCCTCTGGTGGTCAGTGCATGTAATAACTACCAGTTGGACAGACACTTAGCTTTTATATATATATAAATGCCACCCCAAAAAATTCAATTAAAAAACATGATATTTGGGCAAGTAAACACATTTAAAAATATTTTCCTACTCAGCCAATAGTATTTCAAAGTGGGTCAATTATAGTACAAATATGAATCAATTTAATGGAAAACATTTATATGCATGTATGTGTTGTTTTTCTTTTTTTCATTTTGTTTGCTTGGCTAAATTGCCGTATACTGGCTGGTAATTGCAAATCACTGATCTAAACAATAATGCATGTACACATGTTCAGATCCCTTACTCTGACCTTTTCTTTCCTTGCCTTTCCAAATCCTTTATACTGTGGTACTTCTACCCTAAATTTCTCAAACTGTTAGTAACTGTGCTAGCTATTTAATATGGCATTGTGGCATTTATAATCTGTCTTTAATTCTCAAGTAAATTATAAGCTCCTTGAAAACAATGACTGGGTTTATTTTTGTTTTTTTCCTTAGTGCCAAGCACTAAGAAGATAACTTCTTTATTTATAATTTCAGCTGCTGTTCTGTGTATCCATCAGGTACATCTGCATTAAAAAATGACAGGTCTTGCCCTAGCTGGTTTGGCTCAGTGGAGAGAGTGTATGGACTGAAGGGTCCTGGGTTTGATTCCAGTCGAGGGTACATGCCCGGGTTGCGGGCTCAACCTCCAGTAGGCGGAGTGTAGGACACAGCCGATCACTAATTCTCTCTCATCATTGATGTTTCTATCTTTTCCTCTCCTTCCTCTTTGAAATCAATTTTTTTTTTAAAAAAAAGGTCTTTGAAACTCTAATCATACTTTGCTACTCTTACTGTTTTTGATAACTTGATATTAACTATGTCTTTATGTTTGTATTTTTTATGAACTAAAGAATTATTGCCCTTATTATTATTTAGGAGAGTGGAGTTGAAATCTGATTCAGCAATTCTTACCAACATAGAATGTTTTTCTTGTTTTTTAACTCTATGGTCTTACTGTATAGAAAACTGGAGATCAAGTTATATAAGTAGAATGTGGTGTGTGTGTGTGTGTATGTGTGTTCAACTCTCAGTGTTGTAAATATTGAAGTGATAAGGCCTTTAATTTTTTCAATACTGTTCATTACTGCAGCATGGTTTAGCATCTATGATAGCCTATAATATAGTTTATTGAAGGGTTAATTATAGTATGCATTATAATTATTGTATACATAATGACAAATATTTTAGCTTATTAGGTTTTTCATTTGCTTTTAAAATATAGTCTATCCTTTCAGCAAATTAATCTGTAATAATGGAAATTTTTTTATTTTCCCCCCTCCCCCCTGCCCTTTCCTCTCAGGTGCTATTCAAGTATTGGGAAAGTTCAGGATGCCTTTATATCTTACAGGCAGTCTATTGATAAATCAGAAGCAAGTGCAGATACATGGTGTTCAATAGGGTAAGACATTGCATAAAGATAATGGCATTGTAATTGATCCCCCAAGAGAGTTGCATCACATATAATACACCTGTGCAGTTGATATCATGTTCGTGAGGCTAAGCAGGTCTCCTTTGTTGACTTGTTTTTCCTTAATTTCTCCTTCCAGCGTGCTCTATCAGCAGCAAAATCAGCCTATGGATGCTTTGCAGGCCTATATCTGTGCTGTCCAGTTGGACCACGGCCACGCTGCAGCCTGGATGGACCTGGGCACGCTCTATGAGTCCTGCAACCAGCCTCAGGATGCCATTAAATGCTACTTAAATGCAACCAGGAGCAAAAGTTGTAGTAATACCTCTGCACTTGCAGCACGAATTAAGTATTTACAGGTAAAACTTCCAGCAGTTTCTTTTCAAGGCACGTTCCCCCAGGACACTGAGGCAGGAGGGAGGGGAGCGGGGAAGTTTGTCTAGTTGTGTTGATGTCTATAATTTGTTTCCATATTTTGTAAACATGCCATAGCTTATGATCTGATTTTACGTTTCATTTGAAATATGATATGCAGTATTTTAAAAGATGCTCTTTTGCACATTTACTCTTTTTGATGCATATTAATTTACATAATTTTTTTCTATGTGCTGTCTACATTTTTAAGTTGTCATAGCATTTTAGAGAAAAGAACACGAACACTGTCTTTCACTCTTGCTTGGAGTTTCGTGAGAAGACAGCTATGCGAACTCTAAAAACAGAGCTCGGCTTTGTTTTAATGCTCACCAAGGTTTATCCGTATTTCGGTGACCCTCTTTATACCTCGTATCTTTCTGAAACCCCCAATTAAGAATCGGTTTTCTTTTTTAACGAACGGTTAGTGATAGCATGTAGGGAAATTTAGTGGACTTGCTCGTACTCCAGCAGGCTTGTGTTAAATTTGCTTTCTACATAATTTTTCCTAGGCTCAGTTGTGTAACCTTCCACAAGGTAGTCTACAGAATAAAACTAAATTACTTCCTAGTATTGAGGAGGCGTGGAGCCTACCAATCCCCGCAGAGCTTACCTCCAGGCAGGGTGCCATGAACACAGCACAGCAGGTGAGAAGTTGGGTTCTGTTCTGCAGGTGCCCAGCTGTAAGGGTTCTTTTCGATCTGTAGTGGTCAAGTTCAAGTGTATTTTACTACGTCAGGAGGCTGCTAGTAATGAAAAGCCTGTTCACTGTGAAGGGAACTCTAGATCAAAGCAAAACTCCCTCTGACACGGGAAGCAGTTTGGGGTGCCAGTTTAGAACCTTTGCGCATTTTCATGACCTTGAAGGAGATTTCTTAAAATACTACTGCAGCTTAATTCTTCATGCAAGTTTTTCCCAGGAAGGTACACATTCCTCCATTGATGATGCATTTGATTTTGATTTTAAATAATTGCCATCAGCGATGTCCACATAGCTTTGAAAAGTATGCAGCTTGTAAAGTTTTATGATTTGAAGGAATGAATTAAGAGTATATAGAACCCTATTTTTGTCTTCCTTCTGTGATTCTTAGGCATGTAAACCTCATCATCCAAATACTGAACCTGTATTAGGCCTCAGTCAAACACCAATTTCACAGCAATCCTTGCCACTACACACGATTCCTTCTAGCCAAGTAGATGACCTGTCCAGTCCTGCCAAGAGGAAAAGAACATCTAGTCCAACAAAGGTATATATTTTAGAGAAATAGAAAATCCTGTCAAAAAAGAAATTCCCAACTGCCCCGAACTTGGGCAGTTTGAACATCTCCTGTCCTTTATTTTACATTTGTGGACATCAAAGAGTGAAAGGTTTGAGTTTTTCCATTCCAAATTCTTAGTATCATATTAAATACAGAATGTAGGGATAACTTTGCATTCATCAAGTCATTTTATTCATCTCCCTGCCGTTAAGATTGCAACACACTTTTCATTATCACTTTCTACTGACATTGCAATAAATTTAATGGTAGATCTAGTGGATAGTGTGATGTTTAGGTTAGCCATTTGGGACATAGTTTAGGGGTGGGCCTTTTGGGGTGGCTTATTAAAACTTCAATTTTTTTTTTTAAATTTGTGATTTTCCAAATTTACTCTGCATGCTAAACTATGTTTAAAAGTAAATGTCATAACATCTTTTATATGTAAATATTCCAATCATAGTCATTTGGCCTCCATTAGTCATTATTTTTAAATCTAGATTTCAGCAAATATTTTTGTTTCTTTTTATCAATTTTTCCCAGAATACTTCTGATAATTGGAGTAGTGGCCATGCAGTGTCACATCCTCCAGTACAGCAACCAAGTCATTCATGGTGTTTGCCACCACAGAAATTACAGGTATGTAAGATATGTTTTCGACATACTGCTTTTCTATTAAAAAAGAGTAAAGGTAGTAAGCTTTAAGATCTTAAAGTATTCTTAAAGTTGAATAGCAGTAAACTCAATTAATATGCACATAAATAAGATGAACTCATTTACCAGACTAATAGAATTCATTCTTGTTTACATTTACTTTTAAACAGATAATACATTAAAGTGGTTCAGTCTGTATCAATATGAATATACGGTATATAGAGTAAATTCTCTTTCTAACTCCTGGCCCTAATCATTCAGTTCCCCTCCTAGCAGACAGCCAGAATGAATAGTTATCTTTCCAGAGATAATGTCGTGTATACACAAGAAAATATGCATTTTCCTTCTCAGATATTATCTTTTTTCCTCTTGTATACAAATGGTAGAATGCTATATATACTATTAATAATCCCTTTTACAGACATTTTCTTGTCAATCTATAGAGAGCACTTCCTCTTTTTTTTTTTTATGGTTATGGCATATTTCTCTATGTAGATGTCACGCCTTTAAGTAGATCAGTAAATACCGATTATACTGAATACTGAAAAATACTGGTAGAGAGGAAAATTTTGTGCTCATTTATCTCCAGGGTCACAGTGTAGTAAATAAACCCTCTTCAGATGAATGTTTATGGTTTTAAACCCTTGTTTTAAATTGAGGTAAATTTAGTAGATAACATTATATGTCTCGGGTGAGTAATGGTGTAATTTGACATCTGTGTGCACTACAGAGTGATCACTTCAAACATCTAGTTATTATCTTTCACCGTGGATCCTCTTCCCCATTTTGACTCCCCGCCCCCCTCCCCTCTGCCAACTGCCAGTACTCTGCAACAGCCAGGTTCATTTGTTCGGTTTTGTTTGTTTCTTTCTCAACTTTCTCAAACTTCTTAAAAGACTTCATCTTGCGGTTGATTGCTATTGGTCAGCGATTAGTGTCCTTGACTAGAAAGCAATTCTGACTTTATCTGGTCATTTCAGGGAAAGGTTACTTACAATAGCGGACTTGAGCTTCTTAGCTATATCGTTGACTGTATTCTTGTTTCTTCTTTTCTTCTTCTTCTAGCATTTGGAACAGCTCCGTGCAAATAGAAATAATTTAAATCCAGCTCAGAAACTGGTGCTGGAACAGCTGGAAAGTCAGTTTGTCTTAATGCAGCATTTGCCCCCCCCTAAAATTTGGTAGCATTTGGAGTATTCTTATTGACCAGAACATCATTTTAGAGCATATTCATGCTGACTCCTACTTTCTCCCAGTATTTATGGAATTTAGTAATACTAGTAATACATAGATATTTTTAGGAAAAGGGAGCTATAAATTTAATTTTGAACACAGGACTTGGTATTTTACTTATTTACATGCTACTTTGTATGTATTCTAAAGGTTTGTTTATATTATTTGATATTTAACAGGCTATGTGTTCTAACCTGAGGTGGAGTTCTTTAGTGCATGTTTAATTTTAAGGATCTGGCATATCAATGTAGTAGAAAGAAATTTTGAGAGTCTCTGTTTTGTGATTGGGGAAAAGACACACATTCCAGAGCCATTTTCCATAGTTTTCAGCTGCTTTCTTTTTGTCATTACTAAAGGGACATTTATTAAAAACAAAACTGATTCTGCTTTTCTCAGGAAGCTCATCCAAATACGAGTAAACACAACTTTTTGTTTTTACGGCGTGTATATTTCCATGTAGAGAAGTTAAATGTTCGGGCGAAATCAAAGATCACTTGGTTATACGCCTTCATATGGGGGTTCTTCCCCCTGGGGCTACCCAAGCAGACTTTGTTTCTCATTGGTTTGGTTTGACAGGTGAGACCAGCAGGAGTCGCCCAGGTACGATCTACCGGAATCCCTAACGGGCCAGCGGCTGACGCATCACTGCCTGCGCACTCGGTCTCTGGCCAGCAGCCGCCGCTTGCCCCGGCCAGAGCGCCCGGCGCCCCCCCGCCCGGCGTCCCCCCGCCCGGCGTCCCCCCGCCCGGCGCCCGCCCTGCCTGCCCTGCGCAGCCTGTGGCCAACGGGCCGTTCTCTGCAGGCCATGCTCCCGGTAGCACATCCAGAGCGCTGGGCAGTCCCGATACTCTTTCGATCGGCAATAATAACCACGTCACAGGAAGTGGAAGCAATGGAACCGTGCCTTACCCGCAGCGCCACGCACTCACTCTACCTCACAACCGCACAAACCTGGCCAGCAGCGCAGAGGAGCCGTGGAAAAACCAACTGTCCAACTCCACTCAGGTAACCCGGCCGCCTTGTTGGCCTCTCACGTACTGCTTGCCTTCGTGTGGTCTTCTGCACTTGGACAGCAGAAGAAATAAAAGTTGGAGGAACTGGTTGCATAAGCATTTCTCATTTCTACAATGCTGTTACTACATTGCAATTTGGCATGTATGCGCACGACTGTATTTTCTTTTGCCTTATAAAATTTACACACACACACACACACACACATACACACACACACACACACACACACACACAATCTTAGAATGTTTCAAAGGAAAAAGAAGATAGATCATAGTTCTCCAAAACCCTCCGTTAATTCTCAGTAGCATTGCAAGCATCTGCAATGTCAGCTCGTTTCTGCATGTATTTGTCTGCTTAAGACCCGGTGCTACCCTCGGTAGTAGGTGTTAATGCTGCTAAAAGGAAAAGGCCATTCGTTATTATAAGGTGCTGTGAAGTATGACTTAGATGGGAACGTGCTCTCAGAGCACGTACCGAGGAGTCTTCAGAAATGAGGGGGATTGGGAGGAGGGGGCTGGGAAAGTGTCCCCGGAGATAGATTATAAATGTAGATGAAGGGCGGGGGCGGGAGATACGAGGCTGAAGGATGCAGAGAAAGTTGCCTAATTTGTCTTGGAGGCCAAGTGGAGCCGGTCAAGTCTTCAAAACGCAGTAATGCATTTCATTTGGCATTATTTTCATCAAAGACACGTGCCGTATTTTACTTAGTAGTTCACTGTTAGGCATTTGATTTCTGTGGTTTTAATTTTGCTTATTTATGCATATAGAGTTTTCCCTATATTTTGGATTGTTTTCATGGAACAAGGGCTTCAAAATGTGTCGAAGAGGAAGCATTTAAAAAAAAATGTTGCCAGTACATATTGGCAAATTACTTTTGTCTCCTATAAGATATATTTAATTTATTTCTGCTTAGCCTTATATTATTGCTAAAACTGGGATAAGTTCTTTCTCTAAGGCTTCTAAAGTGGATTTTCGTGGGACCCTCTCTTCTAGAGTGATTAGTAATTTTAGTTATTATTAAAGAAATGTTGAGCACCTACTATGTCCATGCCCTGTTCGAGAATCTTCCATTGTCGACCATAAGGCTTTTGTACATGACTCCATACTAAGTAGCATAGAGCCCCAGCCTTTTCTTCACAAGCCCCTCAAGGCCAGTGTCCTTAGAAGTTTTATAATTCAAGTGAAAACTTCTATTGAACTAATTCTAGGGCAGAAGTTTCCAAAATGAGGTTGCTACATGATCAGTACACTTGGGGATCCTGTATCTCTGGTATTAAGATAATTAAAGAGGCTTTGTCAATAATATCTTTTATAAGTCTTTTCAAATGTTTTTTTCAAGTTTTAATGAAAACTAGACCCTTGATATGCCTGTGTAGTATATCCACCTTGTAGCTTTGATGGTAGGAGGAAATAGAGATATGTATTAATTTACATTATAGTTTTGGAGAATTTATTCAAAGGCACCACTTGAGATATCAAAGTAAAATTATATGAATTGTAGGTAATTGTTCAATAAGTACTCTAAAGAATTTATAGCTTAAAATACCTTGATTTGCAGAGATACGATATAACCCAATGATTACTTTTTCACTTGTTTGCATATTAAAACCAGTATTACTTGTGAAATGATTAGCTTCTGAGTAAATATTTGATGAAAACGAAAATTTTGACTCATTCATCCAGACTCTTTCTTGGATAATATATTAAATATTGATATGCTTATAATTCTGCCGTGTTTTTATTTTGAAAAGTTTTCATATAACTTAAATATTTCATCTTTTCACTGCTATTAGGATTGAACTTTTAGTTGCTTATTTAATCATTTAAAATCAGATTGTACTTCTGGCATGTTGTGATGTGTATAAAGTTTTCAAGTATCTGGAATAGAAACACACCATTTAAGATTTTTAGTTTTAGAAACTGGTTTTAGGAATATGCTTGCTGGTTTTAACTAGATGATTTAATGCAGCTTTTATATGTAAATGTCTTCTCATCAGCTAAATTTTTATTCCTTTATAGTTTATTACTGACAAATTACGTTTCACCTAAAGTTAAAAAGGTTCTAACCTTGTTGCTAAAGAAATTCTCAATTCAAAACGCAGCAGTCCTAAACATTTGATGAGGGTAGAGGAGTCCATTTAAAATATGTTAACATAATTAATGATCCTCTGTAAATTACACACAAATTACTGGGTTTGATGTTCTGAAATTATAATTTGGAAATGATATAATTATCATTTTGTGTAATTACATTTCATTGTTAACTTTAATCAGTGTTGCTTAAAAGCTAGCTTTCCTATTTATTTTTGTCAGTAAAATGAAATGAAAAGGTTTTTTTAAAAGAAGTTTATGTGTGACACCAGGGGCAAATTACAGGTAAAAATTAGTCATCTTAGTTCCATTTTTCATATTTTCATTCCAGTCCACTGAATATCCTAAATGACCTTCCTATGCCATTAAAATTTTATTAGCTTTGATATACTGTCCCCTCATGTTGCTTTAACAGTAGCAGTTTATTTTTCTAATTTTCCAAATTAGATAGATGAACAATATGTTTTACTCCTAAATCATTAGTGGAGAGACTTAGAACATCTTTTAAATATATACAGTTGTGTGGGTCAGGGGAATCTTTAAGCTATTCCTTGAAATGCTTTAATAGGTGTAATATTTTGCCCTTAATTGAGGATTGCTGCTTTAACATTGCTTTAATAGTAGATATGAATTAGGGAAGAATAGATTTTAATGGTGATTTTAAAGACTTAATGAATTCATTCTCTATGATAATCTCTTAATAGGACACAGACCAGTGAGTTGGTTTATATTGATGTGGTTGGTCATGGGTTTAATTATTAATGGACAATATGTATGTGTGTGTATACATATATGTGTATACACTGAGTGGCCAGATTATTATGATCTCTGTACACATACTAATCTGGCCACTTAGTGTGTGTGTGTGTGTGTATTAGAGGCCTGGTGCATGAATTTGTGCATGGGTGGGGTCAGGCCAGTGGGGAGGGGACATGGGCGGTTGGCCGGCCTGCCTACTGGTCGAACTTCTGGTCGAGGGGACAATTTGCATATAAGCCTTTTATTCTATAGGATATACACTGAATGGCCAAATTATTATGCGTTTAGAGATCGTAATCTGGCCACTCAGCGTATATATGTATGTATGTATAAGTATGTGTGTGAATATATATATATATATATATATATATATATATGCATGCCTGATTTTTGAGATGAAAATATATGTATTAGAACTTAATTTAAAATTTTCAGTGCTTTCTTATGAATTAATTTATGCCACACTACTAATTGAGTTATATTATATTGGAAGGAAATTTTCTCTAAGAGATTATGATAACTTTAGGGTTTGGCTCAAATTGTCTTATACAGTTGATTTCTAGTGGCATTGGTTTTTTTATAGTTTAAATTTTATGTATGCCCTCTGCATTCGTGTAATAATTAGGCTTACACTGATTTTCTCTCCTTCCAGGGGCTTCACAAAGGTCAGAGTTCACATTCGGCAGGTCCTAATGGTGAACGACCTCTCTCTTCCACTGGGCCTTCCCAGCATCTCCAGGCAGCTGGCTCCGGCATGCAGAGTCAGAACGGACACCCCACCCCGCCTAGCAAGCCAGCGACACAGGGGGCTGCTCTCAATCACCTCTCCTCTCACACTGCTACCTCAGGTGGACAACAAGGCATCACCTTAACCAAAGAGAGCAAGCCTTCAGGAAACACAGCACCGGTGCCTGCGCCGAGCAGGCCCGCCGCAGAGACGCCGAGCAGCACTGCCAGTGTCGAGGGACTTCCTAATCACGTCCATCAGGTGACGGCAGATGCTGTTTGCAGCCCCAGCCATGGAGAGTCTAAGTCCCCAGGTTTACTCAGTTCAGACAATCCTCAGCTCTCTGCCTTGTTGATGGGAAAAGCCAATAACAATGTGGGTACTGGAACCTGTGACAAAGTCAATAACATCCACCCAGCTGTTCACACAAAGACTGATAATTCTGTTGCCTCTTCACCATCTTCAGCCATCTCCATAGCAACACCTTCTCCGAAATCCACTGAGCAGACCACCACAAACAGTGTCACCAGCCTTAACAGTCCTCACAGCGGGCTCCACACCGTTAACGGGGAAGGGATGGAGGAGTCTCAGAGCCCCGTGAAAACAGACCTGCTTCTGATCAGCCACAAGCCCAGCCCTCAGCTCATCCCGTCCATGTCTGTGTCCATATACCCCAGCTCAGCGGAGGTGCTGAAGGCGTGCAGGTTAGTGTGGAAAAGTCCCTGGCCAAGCGCAAATGGCTAACTGCCTGCCCACCGCGCCGAGGTAGAATTTGGATCTTTGAGGATACGGGAAGTAAATGAAAAACATGGGGTGGTCACTCAGCTGAGCTAACAGTGTGAGGAGAGCTTTGTCATGTCTGCATGGTGTGACTACTTTGGGAGACGGATTCGTGTCACTTGCTTTACCTGAGGGGGCGTGTCTGAGTGTGGTGTTGCTGCCCTCTGCTGGTTTCTGACGTGGCAGGATGCCATCTGGTTGCTCTGGGCCTTAGAGAAGAGAATGGGCTAAATTATTTGGTAGGAACCAGCAAAGCCTGGAAAACCTCACTGTTCCTTTTAGTAGGTCAGAACCTATTAACCGTTAGGCTAGGAATGGACCTCAGGCATTCTCAAAGCTGGTCTTTACTTACAGTTGAGAACATACTAGTATGCCTTTTCGTTTGCCTCGAGAAGAGGTTCGTACAGCAGGCAGAAGAGGAAGGAAGGCAGGGAAAGGCGCACTGGAGAGACATGCCAGACTGTCAGGCGTTCTGGAAGGAGCAGCCATCGTCTGCTAATCCTCGAAGGACAGGGCCTCCAAAATTTAGGAAGAAATGGGTGTCCTCTGCCCATTAAATCCGAATCTGAGGCAGCACCGTCTTTCACTGGCCTTTTTTATTATGATGACACATTTAATTTTTTTTTTCACACTTACTTGTAATGGTTGTCCTGTATAAGTCACTGAAACTTGAATGAGAGCTCATTAAGACACCTATAACAAATTACAAGAAAGAATTCTGCAATAGTTTGTAGTACATTAAAGTTTTAGTTTAAGCAGTGATATATAGAGAATTTTCAAAAGACCTTTTTTTGTTGTAGATTTTAATTAAAAAGTATAGAAAGCATCCCATATATAGGAAATACATGCATTAATTTTAGTCTCTCTATAATGACCATTTAATAGAGTTTTTTAAATGCATTTTAAAGTTCTAATCTCTTCCTGCAGCTGTAGCGCCTATGTGTCTTATTTATTGGAGTCTAAAACTGTGGTTATCATTTCTGCTATTCCGACAATTTTATTAGAAGTTTTCATGGATCCACCATTAAATGTTTGTCACTGATAAATGGCTAAGATTAAATTAAATGCTATTCTTTATATAGTTGGCTGTTAGGGGGCAGTATGGGGAAGAAGGAATGGAATAAGAAGAATTAATTTTGCATGTAAAACTTAAATGATAGTATAACTTGAGTACACTATAGTTTTTTTCTTTAAATACTTTCAGTTTGAATGTTTAAAGTGCCTTCTGATCTGTGTTTTATTTTCCATTACTTTTCATTATTTCCTGTGTATTTTTAACTGTTCAGCTGCTCTCTTTATTATAATGACATAGACTAAAGCAAATATTCCTTGCGTTTCATATATATTTATAAAGTATTGTCTATTTAGTTCACATTGCTGGCAGCACTTTCCTCCGTGGCCTACACCATGGTAACTACTGAAATAAATCTTACCTGCTTTATAAGATTTTTTTTTTAATCCTCACCTGAGGATATGTTTTTATTGATTTTAAAGAGAGAGATGTGAGAGTGAAATACCGATTGGCCGCCTCCTGCATGTCCCCTACTGGTGATTGAGCCCACAACCCAGGCACGTGTCCTGACCGGGAATTGAACTGGCAACCTTTCGGTGCACAGGATGACAGTAAAATCAATAGAGCCACCCGGCCAGGCCTGCCCTGAAGTTTTTTGTCATGTCAGTAACTTAAAACTACATGGGATGATCTCTAAAGCAGACCGAATTCTTCTAAAGCATACAGTGAGGTTCCTGAATTTCTGAAATTTATAGTTTTATGTTTGTCTTTTTATAAAGTGTTTCTATTGATTTTTAGAGAGAAAGGAAGGGAGAGGGAGAGAAAGATGATAACACCGATGGAAGAGAAACATTGATCGTCTGCCTCCTACAGGACCCCCTACCGGGTGGGGGGGATAAAGTCCACCACCCAGGCATGCGCCCTGACCAGGAATCGAACCGGTGACCTCTTGGTGCATGGGACAACACTCAACCAATTGAGCCACACCGCCAGGCTACATCAGTCTCTTTGCGTACATGTTCTGCTATCGTTACTTCAGCTCTGGGCCTGAAGGAAATGGGCATGTTTTAATGTCTGGATCACATGCTCTAATGAGCAATCCGCAGACACTGCCTGCTGCCACTCTGCTGGAGCTGGCCCTTCCCTCCTCTGCTCTCTGGACACTCAGGACAGTGGCTAGAAAACGGGGCATTTTTAGAAGTCCCAAACTAGCATCATAGACTGTAAGACCTACTGGTATTCTGGGGGAATACTGTCAGAAAGAGTTCCCTAGAGGTGCAAGCTATAGAGAGACTATAGTAGCCGTTGCCATAATTTTTACTGATCAAGTCCTGTGCTTTATTAGGTGTGATTGTATTTCTTAAGAAAAGGTTAGATAATCTTCCATCTCAGTTTTGAGGTATATATAAACCTTTACTTCAGAATTCTTAACTACATTCTTACAGTTTTATAGTTAGCTTTTAACTCTTAAAGGTAATTTTGCCTTATTACAGAGACATTATGTACAGGGTTGGACAAAAGTAGTTTTACAGTTGTTCCTATGGAAAAAGACATGCAGGCCATGATTATTACACAATAACTTTATTAACTCAGAAGAACCTTGCAACCAGAAACCTACTTTTGCCAATCCCTGTATGTAATAAGTAGCTAGAGACGTTAAACACTAGAGGCCCCTGGGTTTGCTTGGGTTATTTCAATAAATCTAGGCCTCAGTTTATTAATGAAGAAACAACCAAAAAAAAAAAAAGGTCTCTGATAATATGGAGATAAGAATCTTCCGAGGCTTAGAGAAAAAGACTGCAAATGATAGGTGTGTTGCTTGCCATTTCGTCCTATTGACGATGTGCTGCACTAGGCAGGCGTTTAGAGCTCAGAAGGGGGAAGTGACATAGCGGCAAGATACTCAGTGTCCCTGATAATTGGGCTATGAGTAATTTCCTTGCACTCAACTTTGCTCCAAGGAAAGTGTTTCAAACTGGGAGCAAGGAATTTAACATGGGATAGTCGACTTCAATTCCTTTCTCTACTTTGGATTGCTGTAGTGAAGTTTCATTATCTGGCTTGAAGTGTCTATACCAATAAAAGGATAATATGCTAATCAGACCCAATAGACTGGAAGTCTTCCGGGACATCCTTCCTGACAAAGCCACAGTGGCAAGGGCCAAGGCAGAGGCCTTTAGGGCTGATCAGGCCAGCAGGGGAGAGCAGTTAGAGGCATCAGGCAGGCATACAGGTAAGCAGTTAGGAGTCAGCAGTCCCAGATTGTAAGAGGGATGTCCCAGATTGCAGAGGGTGCAGGCTGGGCCGAGGGAACTCCCTCCCCACCCCCATGCCTGAATTTCATGCACTGGGCCTCTAGTTTATGTATATAAAAGGCTAATACGCTAAGTGTTCCTCCCTCTGTCCCATCAGTCGCTATCATACACACTCACCACCAGGGGGCAGATGCACAGCCCATCTCTCCCAGTCCCACCCTGCCGGCCGCCTTCTGATTAATTTCCTTTCCGTGTGCCCGAATGCGTGCACCAGGTCGCTGGTTTATTATAAACAGTGTTGGATACTTACATGTTCAGAAGATTAAATGTATTCATTATTCACAGCTCTGTCCTTTGCATTAGGATTGATAAGTGTATTTTAAGTCGGAAAAAACCCTTAATAGTCAGTACAGAGACAGTGGCATCAGTTCCTCTAGGGAAATGCCTATTTGTCTTCGATTTGACTTCAGGATTCAGGGAGTCAGTGTTTGACATACACTAAGAAACTGCTAGATATAGTTTGATTGCGCGGTTTATTCTGACTTCCTGCTTATGTTCACATCCTTAGTTTTTAAAATGTTGGTTATTTTTAATCTGACTCTTGTTTGGTTTATCTTAGTGTTGTCGTAGTCAGTCAGTGTGATGCGTCCAAAAGGCAGTTACAATACCTTTAGCTGCTTTTGTGGCTTAAAATGCAATTGAATCATTCAGTTGTTAAATCATATCAGCTCCTTAGTTATGCTCCCTCACCCTTTTCTGTTTGAAAAGAAAGGCATCTGCACTTTTCATTGTTTTACTCCCCATCTACCCGTTTTCTTTTCATTGTTACACAACTGTAGAAACTGTGGAGGCAGAATTCTACCAATCTAGCAAACCCTGTTTTCTAGTCTCATCTCTCAACATCCAGAATGTTATAGAAGCTCACTTAAGTTTTGTCGCATTTAATTAGCAGGAGATGCTCTTTTATGGTACAGTTTTAATACTTGGTTCATTATCTTCCAATTCCTTAAAGTATTAATCATTTGCTAAACAGTACATCCATCTCTTGCTTGGTACAACAAATTTTAGATAATTGGAGTCATATTTTGTTTAAATTCCAAAGTTAAATAATGGCAGATGCACAATTCAGCATGAAAAGTGTAATGATCGATGTGGATATTGGGACTGTTTTATTTTGCATTGATTTAATGATAATACTTGAATTGTGGGGGTTTTTTTTGCTTTTTGTTTTTACCAGTCTCAGCCAATTTTTACTTCTATGGAGTTTATAAGTTAATTCCAATTTTATACCTCAATTTAAAAGCTTAAATTTATCATGTCTATTTTTAAATGTACAGGACATTCATGCTTTGTGGGAAACTGGTATTGAATAAGAAGATTCATTTATTTAACCTTAGGACCTTAATTGTTAACTTGAACTTAAAACTTCACTTTAATAACCAATTCACATACTTCTTAAAAAATTCAGTTATTATAAAGTTAATTCATTTTTTTGAGACCTGCCATGAACTCTTATTTTTACTTGATGTTGGAGTAGAGAAATTAAGTGACATCCATTTTGAATTGCTATTTAATGTGTAGCATTTCAAAAGATGGCAGCAGTGGAATTTTAAGCCTTTGTTTTCTTTAGTGCCAATCAAAACAGGCTGATTTGTAAGGTTTTCCCATTTTGGCAAAATCATAGCAAAATGTACTAGTATTCTGTGATTTATGATGAAAAAAAATGCCAGTTTTCAATAAGTAAAATTTCTAAGCTTTTCACTTCCTTTTATAATTACCATTTTCAAATTATTATCTAGAATTTTAATATGTTAATTTAGGAGTACTTGGTATTTTAATGCGTTGGTTATTTTTGAACTTACAATAATTAGGTGAGGAAGGTTAGTTAACCAGGAATGATTTGAAAGCTCAACATTCTGTCTTGCTGATTTCCTGAGTTGGGTAAGGGCTTTGAAAGATTGGAAATAAGCTTTTTTCTTATACTAAAACAATCACAATTTGGAAATAATTCTACCATCAATTAAGAATTTATAATGGAAAATAAACCCCAATTGCTAGTAACTAATAATTATAGAGTATTAGGATAGATAGCAACTATACGTCTCATTTTAAAAATTGATATCATTTGCTATAAAATTTAATATCTGGAATCTTGCTAGATTTTATTAGTCAAGGGATTACACAGAATATTCTTTCCAGATTTGGGAAAAGAAAAGAAAGGTCTTTTCAGGTTTGAGAATTGTCACTATGATATCTTGGTTATAAATGCTGATACGATAAGAAGAGAGACATATCTATTTTTGCTATTATCTGCATCTTTTTTGGTGGAGAGAAAATTGGAATTTCTGTTCTTGGGGTGGAAAAATCAGAAAATTACAAGCAAAATTAGGAATGTCATCAATAATTTTTGTGTGATATCTTTTCTATTACTTTTCTTCAATGGTAGATATAGAAATCAAGCCAACTATTTTGCTGAAATTAATAATTGTTCTTAGTTTTTTACAGATCCAAATCTCCTGGATCTGTGCAACTGCCCTGTCGATTGATTAGGATTCAATTCAGGATTTTAAAATTCTGTTTCCTAAATAAATGTACAGCTGATTTTTTTTCTCCCTTCTTTTTTTTAAAGGAATCTAGGTAAAAATGGCTTATCTAACAGTAGCATTTTATTGGATAAATGTCCGCCTCCGAGACCACCATCTTCACCATATCCGCCCTTGCCAAAGGACAAGTTGAATCCTCCTACACCTAGTATTTATGTGAGTCTGAGTTAACTGACTAGAAATAAATAAATCAAACTAGTGTTTGCACCTATCTGTCCTTCGGAAGATCTTGCTTTAAATCAAAGTGGCGCCCTCCAGGCAGTATGAAACTGACTGGCAGCAGCTTGAATGTTTTTTTCTTTTTCGGCAGGGGATGGGGATGGAGGAATAAAGATGTTTTCAAAGATTTTGTAATAGCATGTAAAACATAGCCTCTCAGCTATTAGCTGTGATTACATTAGAGTAGCACTTTAGAGGAATACTTTGTACTGCCCCCAATTTGGAGCAGTATTAGGCAAAAGCTACCTAAAAGTGTAACATTTTTTGGTTGGCTGGATTTTAAATCTGCTTTCTACTAGGTATTTTGTACATTGCTTAAAGAAAAACAACAAACCACTACTATTTACCTCAAAAAAAGTGTTTGAGAACATAAAGTGTGGTCATAGATAGGTCACTAAAAAGCTGAATAGATTATTTAAAACTGGATATTGGTTTTACTTTATGATGAAGTAGGAAGTTAAGATTTCAATCAAAGCAACCCTTAAGTTTTTCCTAGGTAGGTCCTTCTACCCCATTTTCTTCCTTCCATCCTCCCACGTCTACCCCAAATGAAAATACTTTAAACCCGTGGTCGGCAAACTGCGGCTCGCAAGCCACCTGCGGCTCTTCGGCCCCTGGAGTGTGGCTCTTCCACAAAATACCCCGGCCTGGGCGAGTCTGTGTTGAAGAAGTGGCGTGAGAAGAAGCTTAAGTGTAAAAAATGTGGCTCTCCAAAGACATGTCAATCGTCGTCCTGTTGATACTTGGCTCTGTGGACTAAGGAGTTTGCCGACCCCTGCTTTAAACTGGAAAGTTTGTTTTTAGAGATTTGGTTCTGTTTTCGCCCTCTGGAGGCCACATGTTATATTGACCCTTTCTTAAGCCCGTTTCTGTTGACCCTTTGGTGTGCATGTAAGGGAAGTGCTGGGATAGGACTGCCACCAGACTTTCCAGTTGCGGTCTGAGGCGTGAGGGAAAGCAAGATTCACATTTCTCTCGTGGGTCTTCTTCAGCCTGCTTTCATTTTGGTAGTATATTTTTTATTGATTTTTTTCTTTTTCTGTTTGTGATTAAAAAGCCAAAATAAAGTTTATCATCACCATTTTTATGTGCACAGTAGTTTTAAGTATATTCTTACTGTTGAAAAACAGCTCTGCATAACTTTTTCATCTCGCCAGTCTGAAATTCTGTACCTATTAAAATGTGCTCCCTTTTCTGCTGTGTCCCCCAGCCACTAGTAACAGCTACTTTGCTTTCTGCTGCTATTCATTTGGCTACTTTAGAAACCTTATCTAAGGGAAATTGTAGACAAATTTGTGTGTGTGTGACTTGTTCAAGTTTCACCTATGTTGCAGCATATTACAAGATTTTCTTCCTTCTTGAGGCTCAATACTATTGAAAAGAGTCTTGATTTTGGAATTTAAATTTTATTTCTCCCACATATTTTGTTCAGGATATATTGGAAAAGAGAGAGGTCTGTGGTTATATCTAATTACAGTTAAGTTCAAAAGACATAGTGATAAAATACTGTCAAGTATAAAATACAAATAATGACAGATTGGATGCATTATTAAATAGCAATAAATAATAGATATGAATGTGGCATAGCATTTAAATTAAAGGTCTGTTTTCCAGAGAGCTAACTGTATTTTTTAATTTTACAGTTGGAAAACAAACGCGATGCTTTCTTTCCTCCATTACATCAATTTTGTACAAATCCAAACAACCCTGTTACAGTAATACGTGGCCTTGCTGGAGCTCTTAAGTTGGGTAAGCTTTCATAAGAAAAGGGAAAAGTTGGTCTGTTTTCTTGACTGTCTATTAACTCTTGAAGCACAGGCAGAAACTTGTTTCTATTTATTCTCCCCCCCCATTTTTATTCTAATATTTTCCTGGCTGTAAGGCTGTGTGTGTGTATCAGTATTATCTCTTTAACCAGTGTAAAGATACTATGATGGTAGTTACTAGCAATTTACTGGCGCTTTTTTAATTCAGCTTTTATTTTGGTGAAACTATATATAATTATAATTATGATTTAGGTTGACTAATAAAATAAAATTTTAATAAAAATTTAGGTAAAATTTGAGGCTACTAATAAGTACTATTGCCCCCTAAATAGTTCCTGGCCCCTAAGTGAAACCTTAGGACCTGGTCCCTTCATTCTGCCAGGGCTTCAGTGTATGGTTGTAGAAACCTAACAGGAAACTCAGGATGTGCAGAGGCCCCAGTTGGATTGTAGGCGAATTGAATGGAGCACCGTAAAACGTTTTCCCTCCTCTCCCCACCACTCCCCTTTTTCAAAAGCACTTAAAAATGTTATTTTTAAATATAATTTAAAATGTAATTTTTATTTATTAACCACTTTATTTATTCATGAAGACCTAGGACTTTTCTCTACCAAAACTTTGGTGGAAGCTAACAATGAGCACATGGTAGAAGTGAGGACACAGTTGTTGCAGCCAGCAGATGAGAACTGGGATCCCACTGGAACAAAGAAAATCTGGCATTGTGAAAGTAATCGATCTCATACCACGATTGCTAAGTATGCACAGTACCAGGCCTCCTCCTTCCAGGAATCATTGAGAGTAAGTCATTACTTCCTGAAGAGTATTTTTATTGTGGAGATATTTTATATTATTTTAATTTAAAGAGGTACATTACTTCTGTAAGCATCTCATTATTTTATCGTTATATCTATCTATCTATCTATCTATCTATCTATCTATCTATCTTTCTATCTATCTATCTATCTAAAAGCCTAAGTGACTGTCCGACTGGTAGCTGTGATGTGCAGTGACCACCAGGGAGCAGACGCCCAACACAGGAGCTGCTGAGCTGCCCTGACTTGGCAGCTGTCGTTCTCGGGTGACACACCCAGAATCAGAGAGGAGGGAGCCCGATTCCGGGGTGTGTCATCCGAGAACTGCCCTCTTGCAATCTGGGACCCCTTTGGGGATGTCAGAGACCTAGTTTCAGCCTGATCCTCGCTGGCCAAGCCTAGGGACCCCACCAGTGCATGAAATCTGTGCACTGGGCCTCTAGTATAAAATATTTTATGTGCTATCAAGTTTTCTCTTAGTAAAGTCTAAGAAACCTGCTAGTTGATAAACTAAATATTATTACTACAAGATATCTCCCTTATTTCTGGGATATTGTTTTTAGAGCAGAGTTTCTTAACCCTGGCATTATTAACATTTTGGGTTCGATAATTGTTAGTTGTGGGGTGTTGTCTTTTGTATTGTGGAATGTTTAATAGCATCCCTGCCTTCTCCCCATTTGGATAATCTTAGTATACCCCTAGGTCCAACCCCAGCTCTGACAGAGTCTTTATGAAAAGACTCCTAGGCCTTTCAGCAATGAAGCATTACTAAAATCCTTTAGAACTATAGTTCAAAAATTCCCCCACAAAGTAAACACAAAAGACCTGCAAAATGAGTTTATTAAATGTATTACTCATATCCTATAGCTGAAATGGAATATGTGCTTATAAGTCTTTATTTGTAATTAATTAGATTTGCTGATATCTGTTTTAAATTCTGCCGAGTTCATATTTTCAGTGAAGGCACCATTTATACTTGTAAATCATACATTTGTGTTTCTTACTACCACTCCTCATAGATCCTACCAAGAAATTCATCTAACAGAAACAGGCCTGTAACTTTTAGGGGTTATAGTGAATTCATTGTCCATCTAAATCTTTGTAGTTCAAACTTTTGAGATACTTCAACTATGTGATCAGAATAGGATAGATAGGAATAGCAGGATTCAGAGATCACCAAAGGGAAATTTGGAGGAAGAGTTGAAGAGCAAAGATAATAAGAGGCAGAGAGTATTTAAGTAGGCAGAGAAAGGGTGGTTTTTTGTGTGTGCTTTTGAGGCCTGGAGCACATTACATGTTAAAATAGTTTGACAGATGTTTAGAAACTACATTGAAAGGGAGGCAGGCCAAAATGTCACGGAGTATTGCTGACTCTAAAATCATAGGACACTTGAGTGTTAAGAGATCACCATTTCTGTGATACAAAAATTGTAGATGATAGTAATTTACATTGAAAAGCACCTATATTTATCCAGTACTTAATTTCCCTAGTAATGGTTTAGGTATTCTATCATTCATGTATAATTCATTATGGAAAAAGGATTTGGCCTGGAAGATGTTTTTATACCTTTGCTCATAATTGTGAATAGAGAAGTTATTGCCTTCCATCCTTAAACATATACTAGAGGACCAGTGCATGAAATTCATGCAAGAGTAGGCCTTTGCAGCCCAGCTTTCTGGACAGTTATTCCGCTGTTCGGTTGGTCGGTCAGTTTGCATATTATGCTTTTATTATTATAGATAGCTACATAAACATGCATGCATGTACCTCTACTAGTTAAAAAATTTCGTAGGCCTCTTAACTTTTCTTTAAATTTTCTCTTCTTGAAAAATGGGGCAGGAAATAAGAACCTATAGTTTGTTCACCTGGTAGAAGAATGTTAATAAGGAAGAACTACTAGGATAGCATTGTGGCTGATAAGAGTTTGGATACCATTGACTATCAGTCTTGATGTGAAGTTTTCAATTGTACGATGATAGGAAGGATGGCTGGTTATAGGATACTAAACTGGAATGCTTTCTGTTAATTTGTAGGAAGAAAATGAGAAAAGAAGTCACCATAAAGAACACTCAGATAGTGAATCTACATCTTCAGATAAGTGAGTTACTTTTCATTGTCCACTTAACTTTTCTGTTTAAAATGCATGTTTCTAATATTGTCTCTCTTTTTTTTTAAGTTCTGGGAGGAGGAGGAAAGGACCCTTTAAAACCATCAAGTTTGGGACCAACATTGACCTGTCTGATGACAAAAAGTGAGTCTTTGTAGCCTCTTGTGAACTGAGGTAAAGGGTCCTTTGCAAGACTGAGAATTGTATACAACTTTCTCTTCTTTTTTATTTCAGATCACTTTTTGAAGTTAATGTACAAATTTTAGCTAAAGAATTTTTTTAGGTCTTGCTATTAAAATATTTTCTTGAATTGAAACCCTTGTATAAATTTTTATTAAGACCCTAACTATATGCTAATTAGACAATCATAACATTATATTTTATGATTAATAATATAATTCTATAGAATAAAATTACACAATTATAGAAATTAGAAGTTAGTTACCTTTTTTCCTTTTATTGTTTAATTATTTTTATGCTTTTTCTTAGAAAATTTTCTTTGGAAAATTTTAAACATTTCACTCTTTCCTATGTGAAAGTAAAGTATAGATTTGATTGTTTTCTGATGTCGAGCACAAGGTTTTTGAAGAAGTGATTAACTTACACAAATACCTGTCACGGAGTTTCACTCTTAATCTGTTATTTTATTGCAGGTGGAAGTTGCAGCTGCATGAGTTGACTAAACTTCCTGCTTTTGTGCGTGTTGTATCAGCAGGAAATCTTCTAAGCCATGTTGGTCACACCATACTGGGCATGAACACAGTTCAGCTATATATGAAAGTTCCAGGAAGCAGAACACCAGGTGACTTTTATGAACTAACATATCTTCTATAATTGAAAAACAGAATTAATCAGAATGTGAAATATACTAAAAGAGAACAAGATTCTTTCCCATTTACAGAGAATGAAACTGAAAGGATAGTTCCTAATAGAAGATTTGACTCTAACTGGGTTCAGATTATGAAGATTTTTCTCCTTCGTGTTATATTTTAATAGCCCTGAAACAATAGCATTTTCATCTGGAGAGGGGGGCACTAGAGCAGTCTGGGAAAAGAAGGCCCTGTGGCATAAAGGCTGTTGTTGATCCCATCTACTGCAGGGCAATGGGATATAGGTTTTCCTACCATAATCCCAATAAGAAGTATACTTTATATTATGACCTATACACATGTATATATGCCATAGTTTCATAGAACAATACAGCTTGAAAAAGTGTAGGTTACAGTTGTCCAACTGGATTACAGTGCACAGTTTACAAAGTACGTAATCATGTGGAGGCATTTTGTATTCTGGACTTGACCGCCAACTAAGCTTGTCACTTTTGGCAAGTCACCTTCCTTCTCTGGGTCTTTTTCTTCATGGGTAAAATGAATCACATTGGTTTCAGACTTAAAATTTAACAATTCAGAAAAAGACTGGTGGTAACAAGTTTACCGTACCAGTGCCTGTGAGCTACATGTCACCCTCAGCTGTTTCCGTTTGCTACTTGGTTTGACACCCAGGCTGCTGCTTTGTCACCTGCTTATTTAATAGTAGCTTAAGAATCCTGTATAGTAAAGAGGAAATATGCGTATTGACTGTCACGCCCTCGCACAAGATGGCCACACCCATGTGGTCACAAGATAGGGAGGGAGGGGAATTGGGGGTGGGGCAGGCTTGCAGGGGAGGGAGGGCAGTTGGGGTGACCAGGCCAGCAGGGGAGGGTAGTTAGGGCAACTGGGTCAGCAGGAGAAGGCAGGAGGGGCAATGTGGCTGGCAGAGGAGGAGAGGGCAGTAGGGGCGATCTGGGTGGCAGAGGAGGACAGTTGCGGGCAATGGGGCTGGCAGGGGAGCAGCTAGGCATTGATCAGGCTGGCAGAGGAGTCATTGGGGGTGATCAGGCAGGTGAGTGGTTGGAAGCTAGCAGTCCCAGATTATCAGAGGGATGTCTGACTGGCGGTTTAGTCCTGATCCCATAGGACATTCCCCAAGGGGTCCCAGATTGGAGAGGGTGCAGGCTGGGCTAAGGACCCCCCTCCCTCTATGCCCCCAGTGCACGAATTTCATGCACCAGACCTCTAGTCCTATATAATAAAAAGCTGATACGCAAATATGACCGAACAGTGGAACAATCAGTCTCTATGACATACACTGACCACCAGGGGGCAGACACTCAATGCAGGAGCTGGCCCCTGGTGGTCAGTGTACTCTCACAGAGGGAGCACTGCTCAGCCAGAAGTCCTGAGCCAGGCTCATGGCTGGCAAGCTCAGCAGCGGTGGTGGGAGCCTCTCCCATCTTTGTGACAGTGCTAAGGACCCCCTGGGGGATGTCCGGCTTAGGCCCGCGTCAGTAAAACATCCCCCAAGGGCTCTCGGACTGCGAGAGGGCGCAAGCCAGGCTGAGGGACCCCCAGAGTGCACAAATCTCGTGTACCAGGCCTCTAGTTGCTTGCATGATAGACTTGCTTCTAGGTAACAGGTCAGTGGGTCCCAATCCTGGCTGCTCATTAGAATCTTCTTGTAAGCTTTTTAAAATACATAGTTGATTAATCTCGAGATTTTTTTAAATTCCCCAGAGGATTCTAATGTATAGCCAAGAAGAGCGCCATTAGGTTGTAGTTGTTTTTATCCTCAGGATTGTAAGCCCAGTTCTATGATGTTTATTCAGAGTTGGGTAAAGTGGAAACAGTTCTGGAATAAATGGCAGAAGACCCTGCCTACTCTCCACTCTGTCCCCACTTTAGACGCCAGTGTAAATACTGGGTAGGTTATTTGAACTCACTGGAGTTTTCTTCTTTTATGTATGTACTATTGGATTGGTTCTGTTAGGATTCATTTTCATTGTAAATGTCTCTCAGAGAATTTGAATTATTTTATGCAAATAATACACTCAAATGAAAAATGTAATTCTTCATTACAAATGGAGGGGGAAAACAAACGTGACATTACTTTATTGTCATTGTGTGCCTAGACTGTTCCGCTTTGGGTTGGTTTGTATACAAGGCATTAGGTTCTTCAGAAATGTCCTATGGAACTCTAAAGAATTCTCTTATCTGATAGTATTATCCAGTAGAAATATAATGCAAGTCATATATATAAAAATTTTACAGTAGACACGTTAATATAAAATGAAATAGGTGAAATTAATTTTAACATATCAAACTATTATTTTAACATGTAATCAACATAAACATTATTGGGATATTTTTGCATGTTTTTATATGAAGTCTTCAAAATTGTATACTTTACAGTTACTACACATCTCATTTTATATTAACTACATTTCAAGTGCCGATTGTATTGTACAACTCAGTCTCAGAGAAGAAGTGTTGTACAGTGACCCTTAAACTGTTATTGCAGTTGAAGTTTTTAAACTGTCAGTTCAGGAGCCCTCCCTCGGGGGATGTCCAACTGACAGTGGGGAGCGGGCCTAAGCCGGCAATCACGCCTCCTTAGCACTGTCGTGGAGGCGGGAGAGGCTCCCGCCACCGAGGCTGTGCCCACCAGGGATAAGCCGGGCATCTGGCTGAGCGGCGCTCCCCCATGAGAGGGCACTGACCACCAGGGGTAGCTCCTGCATTGAGCATCTGTCCCTGGTGGTCACTGTGCATCATAGCGACCGGTTGTACTGCAGTTTGGTTTATTTGCATATTAGTCTTTTATTACATAGGACTAAAGGCCCAGTGCATGAAATTCGTGCACTTGGGGAGGTCCCTCAGCCTGGCCTGTTGCCTCTCGCAGTCCGGGAGCCCTCAGGGGAAGTCCAGCTGATGGCTTAGGCCGTCTCCCCTAAGCCGGCAGTAGACATAGTTAGCACTGCCACAGAGACAGCAGAGGCTCCTGCCACCACCGCTGTGCTAGCCAGGCATGAGCCCGGCTCAGGGCTTTAGGCTGAGCCAGCAATCCCCTGTGGGAGGGCACTGACCACCAGGGGGCAGCTCCTGTATTGAGCGTCTGCCCCCTGGTGGCCATTGCACGTCGTAGTGACCTGTTGGTCCACCATTCAATTAATTGACATGTTAGCCTTTTATTACATAGGATAGGATGTTTCCTATGCTGTATTTTACATCCCTGTGACAATTTGTACTGCATAATCCCTTCACTTTTTTCACCCATCTCTGAAAACACAAACACACACACACACACACACACACACACACACACACACACACTATATGCTTTTGGTGTCATATAAAAGAAAGCATTGCCAAATCCAGGGTTGGAAAAGATTTACACCAATATTTATTTTCTTCTTAGTATTTTTATAGTTCTAGCTCTTATATTTAGATCTTTGATCCATTTTAAGTTAATTTTTGTAATGGTGTCAGCTAAGGGTCTGACTTCATTCTGTTACATATGGCTATCCAGTTGTCCAGTACCATTTGTCAGAAAGACTATAATCCTTTCACTATTGAATGGTCTTGGCAGCCTTGTTGAAAATTAATTGAGCATAGATATAGTGTATATATGGATTTATTTCTGGAATCTTGATTCTGTTCCATTGATTTATATCTCTATGTCGGTACCACACTGGTTTGATTACTAGAGCCTTTTGAGATTAAGTTTCAAAACTGAGAAATGTGAGTCTTCTCTCTTGTGTACTTACCTTTACTTTAGTTGTTTATATCTCATAGGGCTTTGAGTTACTATCTAGCGTTTTTTCATTTCAGCCTAAAAAACTCTATACCATTCTTTCTTATAGGGCAGATTGATGAGTGACAAACTTCAGCTTTCATTTTTGGGGGAATGTCTTAGTTTCTTCCAATCAGGAAAAAATAAAATAACTGCAAGAAAGCAAGCAACAAAGAGAAAGACATTAAGAAAGAAATAAGTTGACAAAAACTAGTCCTGAAAAAGTACAGATATTATACGTACTACACACTTTATTTTTTTAAATCTTTATTGTTCAGATTATTACAGTTGTTCCTCTTTTTCCCCCCATAGCTCCCCTCCACCCGGTTCCCATCCCACCCTCTGCCCTTACTGCCCCCCCCCCCGCCTACTGTCCTCATCCATAGGTGTACGGTTTTTATCCAATCTCTTCCCACACCCCTCACACACTCTTGTTCCCCCAAAAATTGTCAGTCCACTCCCTTTCTATGCCCCTGATACTATTATATTCACCACTTTATTCTGTTCATCAGAGTTTTTATTCACTTGATTTTTAGATTCACTTGTTGATAGATGTATTTATTGTTCATAAGTTTTATCTTTACCTTTTTACTCCTTTAGTTTTTTTCTTATCTGTGAAGCTCTTTATCTGACCTTCAATTCTGAATGATAAGTTTGCTGGGTAGAGTAATCTTGGTTGTAGGTTCTTGCTGTTCATCACTTTAAATATTTCTTGCCACTCCCATCTGGCCTGCATAGTTTCTGTTGAGAAATCAGCTGACAATCGTATGGGTGCTCCCTCGCAGGTAATTAACTGTTCTTCTCTTGCTGCTTTTAATATTCTCTTTGTCTTTTGCTCTTGGTATTTTAATTATGATGTGTCTTGGTGTAGTCCTCTTTGGATTCCTTTTGTTTGGGGTTTTGTGTGCTTCCTAGACTTGTAAGTCTATTTCTTTTACCAGATGGGGGAAGTTTTCAGTCATTATTTCTTCAAATAGGTTTTCAGTATCTTGTTCTCTCTCTTTTTCTGGCACCTTCATAATTCTGATGTTGGTACACTTGAAGTTGTTCCAGAGGCTCCTTACACTATCTTCATATTTTTGAAATCTTTTTTTCTTTTTGCTTTTCCAGTTGAGTGTTTTTTGCTTCTTTGTATTTCAAATCTTTGACTTGATTCTTGTGTTCCTCTAATCTGCTGTTGGATCTCTGTATATTATTTTTTATTTCAGTCAGTGTATGCTTAATTTCTAGTTGGTCCTTTTTTATATCTGTGAGGGTCTTGCTAAATTTATCAGCCTTTTCTAGAAAATTCTTGAAAAATCTTACAACCATCGTTTTGAAGTCTATATCCAGTAGTTTGCTTTCCTCCATTTCTTTCATTTGTGACCTTTTTCTTTGTCGCCACATTTTGGCTGCTTCCCTGAGTTGATAGGGTGGCTTTGTGTGCTAGGTGTCCTATAGGGCCCAGTGGCTCAGCCTCCCCAGTTACCTGAGGTGGACACTCTTGGTGCACCCCTTTGTGGGCTGTGTGCACAGTCTAGTTGTAGTTAAGCCTTGATTGTTGTTGGCATCACTGGAAGGAATTGACCTCCAGGCCAATTGGCTGTGAGGATCAGCTGTGTCTACGATGGAAGAGCTTCTGTTCTGGAGACACCCTTATGAGACAGGACTTGCAAAAGCCTCTTGCTCAGCTTGGATTGGGTGGAGTCTCAGGGCGGATCAGACAGCAATGGCATCACCCCTGCCCTAAGAGGCCCTTGGGTCTCTGTGTTCCGCAGTAATCACTACAAGCACCTTTGAGAGAAAGCCGCCCTCAAGTTTTGCCCGCTGCCAGACAGTTCCGTTTCTCCCCAAAGGAGTCTGGGTCCCCAGAGTCTGGCCCAGAACTGGAGTTCAGAGCAGTTGGGAGCTTTTGTCTCCTTCTCAATTGAGAAAGCCAGCCGCATACTCAGTTGCCAGCCCTCTCTGCACCCGCTCCTCTGTACCTCTGCCTTCTGCAATTCCTCTGGGTCTCTGTGAGCCCTTCTCTTTCCTTCTAGTTGTAGAATTTCCACTCAGCCAGTCTTCCTGTGGTTCTGGATGTTGTCCGTTTTGTCTTTTAGCTGTAGTTTTGAAATTGTTGTTCAAGGCAACAGTTTAGGTGTTTGCCTTATGCAGTCATCTTGGTTTCTGTTATTGTATGCTTTAAATCAACTGTTGTAAAGCTGTTTAAAGAGATAAAAGAAACCATGGACAAGAACCAAAGGAAACCAGAGATCATCAATAAAGAGACAAATTATAGTAAGAAAGGAAAACATTTTGAAGAAAAAAATTCACTAGTGGTTTCAACAGTAGACTTGAGCAGTCTAAAACAAGATCAGTAAACATATGTAGTTGAAAAGAAACTATGTATTCTAAGGAGAAAACAAAATGAAGAACAAGTAACAGCTTAAGAATCCTGTGGGATACTAGCAAAAATAATAATAGGCCTTGGCCAGGTAGCTCAGTTGGTTAGTGTTGTCCAATACACCAAGATTGTGGGTTCAGTCCCTGGTCAGGGCACATATAAAAATTAACCAATGAGCCCTAGCTGGTTTGGCTCAGTGGATAGAGCATCAGCTTGTGGACTGAGGTGTCCCAGGTTTGATTCCAGTCAAGGGCACATCCCCGGATTGTGTACTCAGTCCTTGCTGTGGGGCATGCAGGAGGCAGCTAATCGATGATTCTCTCAGTGATGTTTCTATCTATTTCCCTCCCTCTCCCTAGATCTCTAAAGTTAATAAAAATGTGTATTAAAAGAAAAAAAAACAATGAATGCATAAATAAGTGGAACAACAAATCTGCTTCTCTCTCTTGAATCAATTAAAAAAAACAAAAATAATGCCTTTAGAGCCTTCTCTGTTGAACATTTCTAAGGTTTCATTTCGAAAGATACATTTTCTATAGAATTTATAGTATGCTGATCTTTTTCTTTTCACATTTTAGGTCATCAAGAAAACAACAACTTCTGTTCAGTAAATATCAATATTGGTCCAGGTGATTGTGAATGGTTCGTTGTTCCTGAAGGTTACTGGGGTGTTCTAAATGATTTCTGTGAAAAGTAGGTTTCCAATCTCAATATTCTTTAAACAATAATTATTCAAAACAGTACTTGTGAAGGACATCTTACCAAAGCTGGATGTCCTAACAGTTTTCACTTTGCATTCATCAGAAACTTTATTTAACACAATCTGATTCCAAACCCATTGTTTTGTGTAACTGGGAATACTTTAAGAAAATGCCTTGAAACTACTTTATGCAGTGGTGATAGCCTTGTATTTAAAGGGAAGAAAAATGGAGTTATTAGGCTAATTAAACAGTTGATACTTAAGAATTTGTTCATGTGAAAGGTCTGTATTCCAAGAAAAATTGTTTTACTGTAAAGAGTTTTTAGAAGTGGAAGAAATTTTATAATTGAACACCCTTATAGATTCTTAATAACTCAAATTTCAACACAGTACTCTTTGCTATATATCATCATGATATAAATTCTTTTTAAAACTACTCTGGCAACGTTTCCGATAAAGGAACATTATAAAATTTAAATCAACTGTTTCAGATTTTGTTTTGTATTATTGAAAGAACTCGTCTGATGGAAGTGTTCCTTTCCAAGAATCCTAGAAATAGCCTTCATTTATTTTGTGTTAAAGGTACCTTGGAAGTATCTTCATTGATTTAACTTGAAATGTTTATTTAAATGGAATCTTACTTTCTTTTTTCAAAAAAGTACTCCATTGTGCAAACACCTAATATTTTTAGTTACTAATAACATTAGAAAATTATTTTGGTTAACATAAATTATACAATAAAATAAAGGGGGGGCACTAACAACATTTACATGTGAGAGATTTTGGAAACTATATACGTATTCCACATACTGTAATTTCTTAATTTGGTGTTAAAGAATCTTTTCTATAAATACCCAAATTTAGTAGAAATGTAAATACAGTTGCAAAAAGACATATTAATCCAAAATTCCATATATTCATATATATATCCATATATGTGTATATATTTATACATATTGTCTTTGCTATTTAACCACATAATGTAATAAGAAAGCCAAAGATGTGGAATTTTAAAGTTCTAAATCCTTTGATGAAATAATCTAGTTTAATCTGATTTACTTTTATGGGCCAACAACCTGGTAGTAGCAGAGATAGAACAGTGTCATGTAAGAAATGTCCATAGTGCTACAGAAAGATTTTTATTTCTCTCATTTTGAAATAGTAGTATATTGTTTCAGCTACAGTACAGTCATTCATGTTCATTATTTTTGAGTAGGGATTGGCTATTTTTAGGATTTAGTTTCCTATCTAAATGGAGAGGTAACCTGGGGACAAAGATAATTAGAATAACCAGATGATGTCTAAAAAACTTGAACTTGGGATAATAAAAATATCGAGTTAGTATAAATAACCGGATATTTTTATTATAAATAAATAGGTAAATTTAATTAAGTGGCAGAAATAGCACTTGCCACCTTAGCATTTCAATATAATTTCATTTTGCATAAGGATTATTTGAAACTGACTGGTATTGACCTTGTCTGTATTTTGTTCTCTGACTTTAAATAATATCTATCTTGAAATAGCCATTCATTTGAATAAATGATAAAAAGGATACTTGCTGTTTATTAGTTTTTAGGGTGTCTTTTTTTGTTGCTTTTTTTTTTTACTTGTTGCTAAGTTGGTGGTCTTGATGGCTTGCTTTTGGATGGCAACCCGTGGGTAAAGCAGAGCTAGGATTTTGTTTGTAGCAGTATTTTGCTTTACAGGCAATTTTTCTGGATTGTGTCTACACAGCCTATCACAAACAGTAAGCCAGTTCTCACCCCTGCAATTAGGCCACAACCATTGGCAGTCTGTTCCAGACTTGGAGGAGCAGCCTTGCATTTGTGTTTTTTGGGGGTTTTTGTTTGCTTGTTTGCTTGTTTTTAGGAAAAACATAAGCTTGAGATTCCATCTAGATTATAGGTGGGTAAGCTTTTCATAAAGGTCCAGGTAATACTTTAGGCTTCGCAGGTCACACGGTCTCTGTCACAACCATGTCATTACAGCACATAAACAGACACACAATATGTCACGGCTGTGTTTTAATAAAAAATTTTATTTATGAAAACGCAATGGGCTGGATTTGCCAATCCTTGATAAAATAAATAAATAAATAAAATAAAAATGAAATTTAAACCAATGAAAATAATTTAAAGGTACACTTTATCATAATTCTTAGCACAAGGCACAGAAATGAAGACAAGGCTATTAGATATTAAAGAAAGAAAGATTTCCACTCTGGAAGTTTTTCATTCCCAAAAGTCTAAAGTAGTAAATTTAATTTTTTAGAATTCTTTTGTAGGAAAAGTTGTTTATGTAGTGTAGAAAGTACTTCATATAATATCATGGTGAAGTAGACTAAGAAGCTGGATTTTACCATATAAGTATGGTAATATGATCTGTAGAAATGTTTCCAAAGCGCACTGGTTGTGGCAGCGGTGATGGCTATTTGTGCATGTGTGTGATTGTAGTGCATGGTGAGACTGTTCGTTTTGCATAGTCACCCAGTCCTGAAAACTAGAGACCATCTCTGTTTTTCACTGACCTTAGGAATAGAAGTTCCCAGTACTTTATTTGTCATGGTGTTTCTGTTTGTGGATTTAAATGACTTGATGTCAGCTCCACCTTCTACTTACCTTTTAGAGATTTCTCAGTACTCCAGGGAGAAGGACTCCATCAGAATAGCTGTTAGCGAAGTGAAGTTAAAAGTTATAAGTGTTGCTTAAAGGTAGCTTTGGGTTTTATGTATTTGGATCTTTAAAAAATCATCTTAAGATAGTAATACTGATCTTTGGGTAAGTCATCCAAAAATTAACTGTAATGAATTTTACCCCCTGTACATATGGTGGTTCTTTTAGTGCACAAGCCATTACTTTTCAGTGCAATGAATGAATGAACGTATTTTTAAAGCTCCTGACATTTGTCTTCTAGTTTTATAAGGAGCTTATTAAAGTACTTGATACATTCACATTCTTTTTTCTTATTTCAGAAATAATTTGAATTTCCTCATGGGTTCTTGGTGGCCCAACCTTGAAGACCTTTACGAAGCAAACGTTCCAGTGTATAGGTTTATCCAGCGACCTGGAGATTTGGTCTGGATTAATGCAGGCACTGTGCATTGGGTTCAGGCTATTGGCTGGTGCAACAATATTGCTTGGAATGTTGGTCCACTTACAGGTATTTTAAAGATTATGCTTAAAAAAAACGTTTAATTTATAAAGGATTGTATTTGATCTTTTTTTTCCCCCTTGGAATATACCCCACTAAAAATTGGAAGAAGAGTGTCTCCTTGAATACAAATTTAATTTGTAGTACAAGAAATTAAATTCAAGTTAACAAATAGAAATCCAAGACTGTAGATCTCAGCAAAAACAAATGTATATTTTATATACAAGGAAATATATATTTTAAAAAACATTTCTTGTTTCTCATAATAGTTTCAAATGGGCATTTGTGGTCTGTGGGTGGCTTTCCTTCATGGATAGAGCGCTTGGTTTTGTTTTATAAAGGAAACCCCTTATGGGAGAAAGCAAAATAGAGTACTTAGTCTGTGAAATTTTTCTGCTCTCTGGTGTTATGAATAGCCCTATTATATCAAAATCCATTTGGATTCTGCCTGCCTCCAGGCAGTAGATAGTTAAGATAAATAATATGGCCTTGGGAGCCAGCGAGACCTGGCTGAGGACCAGGACTTGGCTCTTGCATCTTTGGGCAAGTTATGTAACCTCTCAGGGCTTCAATTTCTTTATTTGCATAATGGGAATAAAAAAATTAAAAAGGTGATATTATAGATTAAATAATGTATTAAAATAGCTCAGCACAATGCCTGGCACATAGTTAAAAGAAGCACTCTTCACATGATCGCTGTTATTATTACCATATCAAAAAACATAAAAATGATTTTTGTAATATTTTGAGGTTTTCGGAATTGGTTTTGATGATCTCACCCGAAAAGGTGATAATGGTTATCTTGGTAAGTTTTGGTACTTTGGGTTGCTTTATAACTTTCTTTTTTTTCCTAGCCTGCCAGTATAAGTTGGCAGTGGAACGGTACGAATGGAACAAATTGCAAAGTGTGAAGTCAATAGTACCCATGGTTCATCTTTCCTGGAATATGGCACGAAATATCAAGGTCTCAGATCCAAAGCTTTTTGAAATGATTAAGTAAGTGCTTTCTGAAACTGCTTTAGTCTCTCTCTTTTGGGGGAGTGTGTTAATTATACAACCCTCCCCAACCCCAGAATTGCATTGACATCAAAACAAAATGGTTTAGAAGTCTAGCAATTTATAACACAATAATCCACATGTTAAACGCATTTTCCCTTCCAAATAGTCTGCACTGTGGTACAAAGAGGATTAAAGGCACAAATGACTTTTAAACGATTAGATGCACACACCTTGCCTCCCCACTGTCTTCTGAACCACCTGATTCCTAGGAGAACTTTCGTTTTAACATTGAAAGACGGCCCTTAGTATTGGGAGAGGAAATGACATCACAAAATGATTGCTGGTCCGGAGAAATTATCATTTAACCCAGGGATTTGACTAAAATGTTAATTTTTTATTTTCATTAAATCGTCTATCTTATAATGGTCCCTTTGTTTCACTGCTTTAAACATGTAATGCAAGTTGTTTGAATACATATGTTTCAGTAAGATTCTCCTTTATTATCACAGTTTCTGACCTAGCTATCTTATAACTCTCTTCAGAAGTAACATTCCCACATAGTGCTATATAGCAGTGTTTTTCCCTAAACTGTGTTTTCTACTGTTACTACCCTGTCCCCAAAAGGTAGGGAATTCTGGTCAAAGAAATACGGGAAATGATGGATTAGGTCAAGTTCTTTTTTCCCCTAAGTGTTGGTGTGTTTTGTGAATGGGGAGAAGGGTTATAATGCATTTCCCTAACCCATTTGTTTGACCAGTGTCTTTTGAAGAACTGATCTCCTCATAAACTTATTTTGGAATACACTGCTTTATACTCACTGATGGAATAAATTTGTCTTTGTTAAAATAATACTGAAGTATTTTTCCTGCAGCTGTAATCATTTGGTCAGCATGGGTTGTTTTTAAAATACTGCCTTTTTAAAGTAATCATGACTTACTGAAATGATTGCAAACCTAAGTCCCAAATTTTATTCAAACAAAAATTGTGTGGCCAAGGTAAAATGTGTGTGGATGTTTTTATGATACAGTCCTTTATCAGTTGCACCATTTTTATCTAGTCCTGTGCAGAAGTGGTAGGAGGAGGCAAAGGTAACAAAAACTAAATCATAGCAAGTAATGTACAAATACTTGAAAAAGTTGGATCTTAGGTATCATGCTCTATACATGTAATTGGTAGTGGAGTGTGGGGGTTGTGTTTCCATTTATTCTATTACTAGGGGCCCAGTGCACTAATTTGTGCACTTTGAAAGGAACTGCGAGCCGAGAGCCTTCGGTGGGCACAGGGGCCGGTCTCGGCCCATCCTCCGTGCCCCACCTTGTCCCTCCCCCCACAGCCCCTGGTCCCCTGGTGTCTGCAGCCCCACTCCTGCCACTGCCACTCCCATGCGCTGACAACATGGAGCGATTGGGGCTCGTGCCAGCAGCAGCTGCTGCCCCGATCACCCCTCAGGAATTGGGGGGGGGGAGGGCTGGAGAAGCCCTCAGGGGCAGTCAAGACTGGTGGCAGGTGCTGGCAGCAGGTGTGAGCAGTGTTGCTGGCTGCGGGTGCAAGCAGGGCTGGCACCAGTAGCAGGTGTGAACGCCTGGCTGGACCGCAGTGTGTGGGAGCAAAGAACTTTCAGTAACCACCAGAGGCTGGCCCCATGACGCTGACATGCGCCCCACCCCGGTCTGGTACCCCTGCTCACCTGCTCCACCATCCGCCATGGCCGACACCGGCCATGTTCCATGCTCTGCGCCTGCTGCCGACGCCCTCCATGTTCCATGCACACCCCCTGATGGTCAGCACACGTCATAGCAACTAGTTGTTAACCGTTCAGTCTATTTACATATTAAGGTTTTATATATATAGATATCTCAGAATGGTACTTGGTTCTGAATAGGAAATTAAGGGTGACTTTTGGGGAAAATTTGTCTAAAGTCACTCAAGATGTTTAGGTAAATTAGAGGTAGGCATAAACTAGGTAAATTCAGATCAGTTTTGCTGAAAATTGTCTCCATAGCGTTGCTTTGGTCCTCAAATCTGGTATCCTGCCAGTAGAGGAAGTGGCATTGATTTGTTCTGGCTTCTTCGAGCTGGACCAATTCTTAATAAATGGTGTTCCCCCTTCCATTCCTCTCCTCTGCTCTGAGCCATTTTCTTCACCCCCTGTTCATGCCACCGTCCACAGCATTCTACACTTACTCTGCCCCTGCCACTTCTCCTGCTGAGGTCCCCAGCGACCAACTGTTTTACACATATTAAGGCACACATTTAAACTTTCTTTAACGTCTCCATTTGTATCTCTGATCTGCCCCCCATTTACCCTGTCAGCCATTGCTCCCAGTGCTGCCTTGAGATGTGTGCTTGAATTTTCTGTTTATTTTTATCACTCTGGTATTTTAAACCGGCTTTAATGTGCACTGCGACTTTTACACCTCCTCTCTTTTTTCTCCTTTGAATTATCTTTCAGGAAAGCTTTAATTCCTTATACACTGAGCATGAATTGTAGGTTCTTTTAAAAGATAAAATATCAGTGAGATGTAAAAAGTGGAGAAGATATACCCATATAGTCCTCTTCCTTAACTCGCTCCCTGAAAGTTGTTGTTTTTAATTCATAAATACTGTGACTCTACAGTGTGTGATTGCTAGGTTTGCACAGTGAAGTGGTAAGCCTGCCCCATCAAAATGAATGGAAGCGGTTAAGGGCACGTGGTTTGGGTGCTGGTTAGGCAACTCATCGACGTGTCTCCCATCAATGTTTCTCTCTTTCTCTCTTAAAAAATAAATCAATGGGAAAAATATCCTCAGGTGAGAAATCTCTCTCTCTCTCTCACACACACACACACACACACACACACACACACTCACACTCACTGTAAGAAAAATTTACCTTGTGGTTTCTCATCCACTCAATTGACTCTGTGAACTCTATGTATTTCTTTTCATCCTTTCATATTTGTTTACTATTTATTGTGAACGCAATTGATGCTCAGGTGTTGTGCTAGGTGACAAAAGAATTTGACCACTTCTCTGGCACTTAAAACAATTGGGGAAATAGTCAGAACATTAAAATACATGGTCTTTACTATCATGTTGGAGAAGTTTATTTTAAAAAATGCGGGGAAGCACAGAGGAGGCACTTCTGAGAGAGGAACATTCAGGAAAGGCTTCACAGCAGTACTACAGCTTCAGAATTCCTTACCCTAATTCCTTAGGCCAAAGGTGTTTTGGTCTGCAGAATTCAAGTGTCAATATCAAATGAGTTTTTGCAAAATTTGTGAAAAATTTATGGGATGATAATAGATTATGAGCCTATATTGATATTAAGTGACTTAATAATGGGAAGTGATGATACATCCTGGTGTCACCTCCTTAATCATCTTGGGAATGCTTCCTTGTGGTTTTGTAAACCTTCAGAATTGCTCTTTTCTCTTTGCATTTTCAAAATCACATTTGGTTTTCTAGAGTTCTGTAGTTTCATAGCATCCTTTAAATCATTTAATAAATCTCTTTCAATTTTCACATCCTAGCTATTTTACTGAAATAAGTCTCATACTCTTCTTCACATTCTCCCAGCCACCCTCCTGCATTGCCATGAAGCAAAAGAACATTCGTTATCTTGCTCACTTCTTTTATTTCCTGTCGCAGTGACCTTGACAAGAAGAGATCAGGGTCTGACTCCTTAGGAAAGTGTAGTGGAAGCTCAGTGCATAATCTCTCTTTCCCTAACTGTCTGAATGAAAATCTCTCCTACACATACTGCAAGCAAACTTACTTTCTCCTTTACACTAACCTTTTAAACAACTCAGGTTTAAGCCCTGTTCGTTAGCTGTTCAGTTTTCCGAATTATTAGCTGTTTTTAAAGTAGAGCAGTCCCACACAAAGAAATGAATTAAGGAAGACTTAAAAATATAAGGTTGCTGAGCTCTTCATTGAAGTGTGATAGGTTTTTCTATGTTAATATAACTTACTCTTCTTTAAAATAGATAAAATTTGTATATATGCTCCCAAACTTGTTTATACTTTTCCCTCCAGTTTATTATTTAAATTTTTAAAAAATCTACAAAAATGGTTGAAACACTAATGCAATGAATACCTACATAACCTCATCTGGAGTAATAAGTTTTTGCCACATGTACTTAGCTGTTTACACACACACACACACACACACACACACACGTGCACGCAAGTGCACGAATGATTGTATACTTTACCCCCCTCTGAATCATGAAAAGTAATTTGCAAACATTATGGCACGTCACCCCAAATACTTCAGCCTGCGTCTCTTAAGAATGAGGATAGTCTCACATAACTCCAGTGCCATTTACCATATCTGAGAAATGTGAAATTCAATAGTAATCAGCTAATACATGGTCTACATTTAAATTTACCCAACTACCCAAAAATGTCATTTTTTTCTTAGCTTTCTCTCCCCCCCCCCCACCACCTTCAATGAAGATTGAATCAAGGTTTATATTGAATTCACTGTGGCCATTGTGTCATTAGTCTTTTTTATTGATTTTAGAGAGAAGTAAGGAGAGAGAAACATCCATTTGTTGTTCCACTAATACCGTATGCATTCATTGGTTGATCCTTATGTGCCCTAATCGGGGATCAAACCTGCAGCCTGGGAGAACTGGGGTGATGCTCTAACCAGCTGAGCTGCTCGCCAGGCCTGGGTCTCAGTTCTCTTTGGGGTACACATTTTGGAGAAGAAATACTGATGCTGTGTACTTTGGTAGGCCCGTGTCCCCTTCTGGTATAAACGGTGTCATAGATATTTCCATTCACGGGTCCCGTTACTGAATAGGCACTTTAGAACTTAAGGCTGGGGAGATTAGGGCTACTTTTCATTCATCACATTGGGGACGGATCCCGAGAATTCTCGTGTTTTCTGTTCTAGGGCTTGTGGCCAATCAGGAGAATTCTTTAAAAAGATATTAGCTTGTAAAAACTTGTAATAAATAACTGCAAAATGCAATGGGTATTTAATGTTAAAGCGTGCCTTTAACATTTAGGTAAAACGTTTTTTGTACTCGTTCACTGGAAACTTATCTGGCCACTGGGTGAAGCTGGCAATATACGAGTATCTTCACACATTGCTCCAGGTCCGCAGTGTGTTAAGGCACTCATTTTACTACTGACTGAGACCCTGATGTTCAGCCATGTATGTGGGAGCCCCTTCCCACGGCCTGCGTGGCTCAGGGTTCGGGTTCTGAAGGAGGCCGCACGCAAACAAAATGAGAGACCAGAAAGCATTAATTTGGCGATATTGGGGGTCCAGGCAGGAGCCTTCCTCTAGTGGAAAGGACTGCCATTTGTTCTGGCCTTTTTCTCCCTTTTATGAAGGCTTTGGGACACACCCCTAGCCTTTAGGCAGGAGATAACAAAGACAAATTAACATGAGACAAACAGGTAGAGGCTGCTTCGACCAATAATGTTTCAACTAAACAGTGAGTGATGAGCTCTGACCTTTCAGAGCAGTTAAGGTTGACCAGCCTTCTGGTCTCCTGTTTACATCCATTTAGTGAGAACAATGTTTGGTTTCCGACATCTCCCCGTTTTCTTTCCTCTAAAAAATCTTGCATCTGCAGACTAGAAATAAATATTAAGAACAAAAAATAAGGCAAGCCACAATGGCTATGCTATAAGTCTATAGTATCTTTCTTTCTGGACCAACAGTCCTTTGAGTCCCAGTTTCAATGTCCAACAGTTTTTTGAGTGTACATGTTAGCAGTGATATTTCAGTTCTGGATGGTGGACAAATGATGGCAATGCAGGTCCGACCCCCTCTGGTTTGGTCCTGGGCAACCTGCATCGATGCACAGCTGCTGACTGTTAGGATGGCAAGGTGTCGTCAGCATCTTCCATCTCTGGACTGCTTCTCCTCTCGTCTTCATAGCTGGAGCATTCTCTGTTGTAGGAATTCACATGGTTTTGGAGCTGTTTTTCTGAAAATATATAAACATTCTCGACCAAAAGTTAGTAAAGGATTTTTTTTTTCTATAAATTTGACTTGGGATCCTTTTTGTTTTTGCCCAAATGATTTTCCTTTGGCTTATTTTAATACTATGTATGTTTTTCATGGGTGTCTTGCTGTTAAGTAAAAAAAAAATTTTTTTCTAGATGTAATTTGCTTACAGGATACTTTTCCTTACATAATATTACTATACTATGCCCCCTTTTTTGATTTAATTGTGAGGCTTTTGGACAATTTTTATAATGCAAATATGACTGCTTTATGTTTATTGCATGTTAAGTAATTTTACCATACAATCAACTAGCAATAGAAATTTAAGTTAATACTTTAGGAACAACTGTTTTCCAGTACAATTAAATTTTCTTGAATATTCACCTATTTCAATTAACCAATTAAATTAATTTGAAAATTTAACTACTATTTTATTGTTAAATTTAATATTCTAACAATAATCTTAGTTTTATCCTGTAAATATTAGTGGAAAGGATTATTTGTATTCTTGAGTAGGTCCTGAGCATTCCTGGTGTTAAGTTGGATTTAGAATATAGAGCAGCTGTCAGCCAAGTCTGTCTGTTGCTGGGTCCCAATCTGAGCTGCACCAAATCTTTGTCTGTCATCTGTGTCCCGAACGGAGCTGGGCCAGGTCTCTGTCTTGTCACCTGGGTCCCGATCGGAGCTGGGCGTGGGAAGTGAAGCAGCCATGGGGCAGGAGACCTCTCTCAGAAGGGGCGAGGGTTCAAGCCCCTGCAATGTTGGGGGGGTGAGGATCTGTGCCTCACCTCTGTTGATCCCCAAGGTCTCTCCTGATGGCCCCTCTGCGACTGTGCCTGTCTTAGGTTGTTCCTCCTCAACCAGCCATCCTCCAGGGCCAAGCAGGTTGATGTGAAGTTCAGTTCCATCTCCTTGGTAGCCTATGCCCCCCTGGCCTCCACGCCCAGTACCTGCCTTGGGATCTCCTCGCCTGCTGGCAGGGTCCCAGCACTGACCACATATCTTGGGGAACCCAGGTTCCTTCTCCAGGGAGGGCCCAGCTCACACCACTGGGCGAGAGACAGATTCATGGTACCAGCCAACACGAGGCTTCAACCTCCGCATGAACAGAAAGCTCAGGCGACAGCTGTGGGAGGGTCCCTCTTGGCAAAAAGAGCAAGAAAAGCCAATATAGAATGCTCAAGTGCCTTCTCACTGCCTTCATTCCTGTTATGTTATTTTTTAAAAATTGCTACCAAATATTCAGAGAATTAGATTGTAAGTTTGTTTGGGATATTTGTCAAAAAAAATTATAATGACATTGTAGAATAATATTATGTAAGGATATTCTTTTGTTCTAGGCCATGGCAATTCAATTTCAAACTGGCTATCAATTTCTTTTTGTATACACAAGGTCTTAATTACTTTATTAGAATACTTAATCAAATTGCTTACAAAAACATTGGCTCTTTATTTAGCTGAAAACCTTGACTTATTTAAAAAGCTAATTTATTAATTAAAGTAGGTATCTCAATTTTAAAGCAAAAGAAATTTAGTAAGTGTTTATGTCTGACTCACAAGCCACAAATGTTGCCCCGCCTCTAGCTTAAGAATCAGGCAGCTATGGGCTTTCTGTCATTTTAAATTCTAATGTTGGAATTTGAAGAAATATTTAGTTACTTCATTTTGCCCTTCTTAGAGTCTGCAAGAAACAAGGGAATCAATACACCTAAGGGTTCTTACCCATGAAGGGTCAGGAATATAAGTCAAAAATACTTCCCCATGTGCCCCAGGTAATATTACCGTACAGCTGGTAACTGTTGGCATTGCAAGAAATACGTTCTCAGGTGTCTGTGCCGTCCTCTTTACCATGCTCCCAGTGACATAGGACCCCAAATTCCTGTAGGAATACCTTGCAGAGCAATATCAGGAGTCAAATTGACTGCTATGGTGCTGTTAAGATCCAGGCCTGCGCTTCCTGGAGTTGCTGGGATGAGGGAGTCCACTGTGGGCCTTGCAGGGCAGGTTTCCCCTATTAATAACGGGACTGGGGGCACCCCTCTGGCCGTTTCCCGGCGGTTGATCTAGAGGCTGCCCATTTTGATTTACACTGTCTGGCCCAATGGTTACCTCTCTGACATCTAGGACACCGAGAAGCTGGATCTCTCAGAGGCTGAGTGTTTATGCCTCTCCCTAGAGTGCTACCTTGTGTCCTTCTTAGAGGCCAAAACCTTTACAACATTTAAAATATACTTACTAATTCTCATTTGATAAAGCTTTCCATGAAATTTCAAGTATATTAGATCGGTTAAATTTAAGAAGATGTCCTTTAAAAAGAGAGAACAAGTTTCTTGTATTACTCTGGGCCCATGGAGCTTTCCAAGAATCATCTCTGTTAAAGCCTTGAAATTTTAACATGGAAAAAACCATCAAATATATATATTCATATATGATTTAAAGATTATAATATTTTTTATAATTATCTTAGGACATCAATTATATTTTTAAACTGTCAGTTGGGAACCACAGAATTAATCCTTTTATATTAGACCAAGCAACAATGTATTTTGAATTCCTAATTAGAGAAATTTTATTTTATTTTCTCCCAATTTAATTTGCATTTAGCTGAAAACCTTGATTAATAACACAGAATCTTCTCCTTTTGGTTCCTTTATGCCATTTTTCTTAAAAAATAAAGACCAGTTCTGGGTTTTTCTTTTTCTGCAGCTTTTGCGGAGAGATTCCAGCTTAAAACCCTGTCTAATATGTCCAAAAAGGTGGACAATTGCGTGCATTTCTTTGTAAGGCGGGCTTCTCTCCTCACGAGTACAGAAACTCCAGACACATCTCCAAATTTTTAAAACTTTTTCATGGCGAGAAAGGAAACTTTAGATTAGTATACTGGAAGAATGGACTTTCATACTGGATTGCCACAGTGTCTCTCTTCCTTCACATCCTGCTTACTTCAGGGGAAAGCATCTCTAACAGATCTGGCCGAATTTCTTTTCATGCTTAAAAGATAGAGACAGATCTTAAATTTTTTCTTTCTTTTTCGCTTTCCGAAGTAATAACTAGCACCTAATTTGGCCAAGATTAGCATTTCCCTGCGATTTCTCTTGTAATTTTTAAATGAAACCTTCAGTAATCTCATTGCAGGAGAGCAGAGAGCCACCTTTGAATTTCTCCGCACCAGAGGCGGTTTCAGCAGTGGAGTTTCACTTATTACAGATTTCAGATTCCAAATGCAAACTAAGATTTTAATTTGAACAAGAAACCACATTATTTAAGCTTGCAAACCAAAAGTCTATAATACAGTTTACTTTATATTTATAACCGAATTCTTCCCTATTAGCCTGGCTGCAAAAGACATTCCCACCCTACTTACAGATCGCGACTCTGAGTCAATCCCTGGGCTTTGCGTACGTTGAATTCCCCTCACCTTTTCCTAGGTGAATCTTCCCTCACCATTTTCCTTGGTGAATGTTCCTTCCTTTGCTCTTAGGTGAGTAATACCTTCTCCTCCAGACGTCCCGCGGTCAGGCGCCAGATGTGGGCACCTCTTTCCGCATCCCCTGTTGGGCGCCAGATGTGGGAGCCCCTTTCCACCATCCGCGTGGTTCAGGGTTCCCGGGTCAGGGTTCGTGTTCTGAAGGAGGCTGCACACAAACGAAATGAGAGACCAGAAAGCATTAATTTGGCGATATTGGGGGGCCAGGCGGGAGCCTTCCTCTAGTGGAAAGGACTGCCACTTGCTCTGGCCTTTTTCTCCCTTTTATTAAGGCTTTGGGACCCACCCCTAGCCTTTAGGCAGGAAATAACAAACAGAAATTAACATGAAACAAACAGGCAGAGGCTGCTTCAACCAATAATGTTTCAACTAAACAGTGAGTGATTAGCTCTGACCTTTCAGAGCATTAAGGTTGACCAGCCTTCTGGCCTCCTGTTTACTTCCATTTAGTAAGAACAATGTTTGGTTTCCGACACATGTGGTTGGTTGAAACGAAACTGTTCGTTAGGTCTTGCTGACATTTCGGCCCTCACTGTTGTCCCAGGGGCAGCACAGCCCCGGAGTGACAGGTGGCAGGTGTGCTATGAGGACTCAGTGTTAGCTGACTCTTCCTGCATGCTTTCTCCTGGAAACCTGAGTCTGTACACCATCCATCTCCTTGGTGGCTGAGATCCTCAGCATGACACCTTCAGAAGTGCCGGGTCAAGTTCACCCGTGCCTCCTCTCTCCACGCTGACTTTGGAAACTCAGCCACGTTGCCCCCAGAATGCCTTCACTTCGCCATCATGTCCCGTCACCGTGGCTGCGTGCCTTCCTTCTCCTGCCTCAGAAACCTCACCCCGAGGTTAAGATCTTACAGGAACCGTTGATTGCTCCCTAAGTAGGATTGCCCATACCTTTGCTCGTGGCATTTCTTCTGCCTGGAAAGTACCTTCCCTCCCACCTTTCCTTCTGCCCTCGTCTAAGTTGACAACTTCTGTATCCAAACTTCTGTGATTCCTGCCTCCCTCACCTGCAGCTGAGATTTCCCTCTTAGCATCCGTGGCATTCTCTCTCTCTCTCCCTCCCTCCCTCCCTCCCTCCCTCCCTCTCTCTCTCTCTCTCCAATTTGTGAACACATTGTACACGAGCACTTGTCCTAATGTTACTGTCTCTCATATTTCAAGCATATTTCTATTTTTATCCCCTCGGTGAAGTCATTTTCTAAAACGCCATCCTTCTTGCGGTTTCATCTTTGCAGACGGGTTTGGGGGTGTATTGGGTTCCACGGTGTAACCTCAAACACACCGAGCCCTCAGCCAGCCTTTTCTTGGCTTTCTTCCAAACCAGAGCCATCTTGAATGTCCACCGCCTTCTTGTCCACTGGTCTCTCATCCGAGCAACCGAAAGTAGGGGTTGGATCCCGAAACCACAGTGATCCTTACACGTCAAAGAATTCCCTGCCCCCCTCTCTCTCTCTCTCTCTCTCTCTCTCTCTCTCTTGAAATTATTTCTGACCCTGTTCCTAAAATGCATTTATTAAAAAACGGCATATCTTCTACAGTTTTATACTTGCCGCTAGTGATTTAACATATTGTTTTTAACAAATGAATTATTAATTGCTGTAAGATATATTTATTAAAATTCAACAAAACTAAAATGAAGAGAAAATATCCTGATCTGATTTTTTAGTTTTTAGCTCTTCAAATCACTTGAACACGGTCTAGGATTAATCAAAGCAGAACAGGTTACTGTTAAGTCAAGTCTTAAATATTATACCTGTATCTTCTCTGGGATCCTTTCCCTAAATCTCTGTTATTTCATGCTTTTTCCCTGCTTCGGACTGAATGGGATTCTTTCTTTAGGATCTGCTCACTGGAGGACTTCAGAAGAGCCTCTGTGTCTCTCAGTTTCCTTGAATTCCAATGGCTACTTTTGAAAGATGGGCCTGAGCGACCCATTTAATGCTGAGCGCAGTGTGGTTACTCATCGTCAGATCAGATTAATAGAGCCGTGTGATTTCTCAGGTTCCCGTAGCTCCCAGAATAAAAATTCTGGAGCTGTGACTTCATACACAGAATACTCATGGCTTAACATTACTAGCAACCCTAGCTCTGTCCTTTATTGTTTGCGGGAAAGGGGTATAATGCATTTTTCTAGGTGAACGCTACCAAACTAACCATAAATTAGGAACTGCCATCTGATTGTCATTGTAGCCAGTAGCACTGGAGTGGAAAATTTATTCCCTGAGCGAAGAGTGGGATAATAATACTCCCCAGAAGCACGGCTCTGCGTTTTGGGGGTGGGTGGGGGACTGCACTGACTGAATCTCATCTTCAGCAGAGAGAGGGGGAGCGGGTAAGAAAATGTGGAAGAGAGCACGGTGTGAGATAGCGAGGAAAAGCTTGAGATTTCCTGCCTTTCTAAAACCCCAGCCCAGCGACTTAAAAAGTAGCTTTATAAGTGTCATCTGCACAAGATTGTTCGATGCCTAAGTGTCATCGTAGTGTGAAGTCCCTGCCTTCTGTCTAGTCCTTACTTGTTATTTATCTGATGGGGCAGAGTAGAGTCCGCCCATCTTCCAGAGGTGTCTGCAGAGTTTCCGGCATTACTTGCCTTTGAAAGAGGCCTTCTCTTGAAGCCTGGTTGGAAAACGTGTTCAGAGAGAGAGAGAGAGAGAGAGGGAGGGAGCTGTCCTAGCTTTGATCTCCAACCATAGTCTAAAGCAGCGGTCGCCAGCCGGTGGTCTGGTGGCCCGTGAGGTCCCAAAGGTTGGTGACTGCTGTATGAATCATTTTGTTTCTGAGTAAGTTAAATGTGCAAGAACTGCTGAGTAAACTGAGAAATTTATTTTAATACGACGCATAATGGGTTTGCCTTACAGCTAGCTGTGAAGTTGATGTTGCTATACGTTTGTTAAATAAGTTAACAAGTTTTACATATATTTTTAGTCATCTTTTATTCTGGCTTAATGCACAGGGGTTCTGATAAGTGACAATGCCTTAACCTAGTCACTTATAAAATAACAAGGAAATATAAATTAAGATAACTTAAATGTGCTATTACTTATCATACATTAGATTTTAGTTATTCAGTAATCAAACGTTCATCGAGTACTTACTGTATGCCAGGCACTGTCATAGGCAGAGAGTAGACAGCATGGATAAAACAGATAAGACCGTTTGCTTTCAAACAGTACTCAGTTGCTAAACCCATTTCCTTTTCTTTAGCACAGTGGTCGGCAAACCACGGCTCGCGAGCCACATGCTGCTCTTTGGCCCCTTGAGTGTGGCTCTTCCACAAAATACCATGGCCTGGGTGAGTCTATTTTTAAAGAAGTGGCGTCAGAAGAAGTTTTAAGGTTAAAAAATGTGGCTTTCAAAAGAAATTTTAAACAATGTACTGTTGATATTTGGCTCTGTGGACTAATGAGTTTGCCGACCACTGCTTTAGGGTATTTTCATTGTCTGAATTTTAGAGGGCAGAGTGCCTTAGAAATCATCTAGTCCAGTGGTTGGCAAAGTCATTAGTCAACAGCGCCAAATATCAATAGTACAATGATTGAAATTTCTTTGGAGAGCCACATTTTTTAAACTTAAACTTCTTCTAATGCCACTTCTTCAACATAGACTCGCCCAGGCCGTGGTATTTTGTGGGAGAGCCACACTCAAGGGGCCAAAGAGCCGCATGTGGCTTGAGAGCCATGGTTTGCCGACCACGGATCTAGTCCCACCTCTTTGTTCAAATGGAGAGTCTGAGCCCAAGATTCAGAGGAGAGTTAAGAGAACTCAGCAATTTCAAGTAATGACAGCAAACTATAGGAAAATCAGCACAAATTGTGAGAATTCATTGTTTTGTTAGCATCATAAATACAAGTTTAGAGAAACCACAAATTATAAACTCAATTGTGTTTATAAATGCAAGAGTCTTTATTATCTCTAAGTTAAAATAGAGGATTTAAATGACTCTTTTCTTCTTTAGTGCTATCGTGAAACCAGTTCGGTATTGTGTGGTGACTAAACACATAAATGGCTTTCTGCTTACAGACTCAAAAGTTTCAAAAGCTTCTGTATAGATGATGCTGTTGTACTACCCATTGTCTGGGTAGAACTGCTAGCAATAGCCTGCCTCCTGCCTTGCTGGAACCAGAGTTCAGATCTGGAATTCAGGCTCCTCATTTCAAGGATGAGAACATTGACTCCCAAAGAGGTCAATCCACTTGCCCACATGAGATCCAAAAGTAACAGCTTATATTTAAGCAAGGAATCAGGTTTGCGTACTAAGATCATCATATCTTTATATTCCGATAAAAACTATCCTCAGCTTTAACTGATAGAATATTAACATCAGATCTGACCAGCAGCCTCATTGTTTAGGAATCTCAGAATATCTGAGACACGGACAAAAGAAAAATGCAGTTGCAGATATAAGAGCTGACTCTCAGCATTATTTCTAATGATACATCCTTTCTGCTACAGACATTCAGTGTTCACCTGCTGTCACACCTGATTTTCCTCTGCCACAGGTATTGTCTTCTGAGAACCCTGAAGCAGTGTCAGACGCTGAGGGAGGCTCTCATTGCTGCAGGCAAGGAGATTGTGTGGCATGGGCGGACCAAAGAGGAGCCTGCGCATTACTGCAGCATCTGTGAGGCAAGTGCTGTTCTGCACCCGGAGATGTGTAAAGCCTCTTACCTCTCCGCTCTCACTTTCTCTCTCGTTCTTTTTTTAAAGTGTATTGGGACTTTTATGTAATACATTTTATTGAAATTGTAATTGTATTTAACATTTTATTTTCTTGTTACTTAGCTCTTAAAATTTAATCTGATGGCATACTGTTTTACTAACTCCGGATTAACTCAAAGTATCTACTACAGAGTCACTTATCTAATAGGTATTTAACAGATGATAATCACCAAGAAGTTTAGGCTTGGGATTTTAAATGAGGAACACTCCAGAAGCAGACAGATGCCAGTAAACCGGATGCAGTTCCGTATAGCTACAGGCAGATCAATGCTAAGTCCTCTCTGGTACAGGTCGCAATGCATGGGTCAGTCTTCTGGAGCCAAGAGATGCAGAAACCAAGAAGATAGGGTACCCAAAGTAGCTTCCATGCCCTGCTCACAGAAGACAGATTAGGAACAACTAACTGTCATGGACACGAGGCTTGTGAATGCCACGTTGGTCTGTTATGACATCGCGGAGGGGGGAGATGATCAGATTTTCCTTTCTGTATCGGCATAGAGTTCACTAAAGTCTTAACATTGGAGTCCATCCTCACGGATGAGTATGAGACTTCAGTGGACTAAACAATGAGGGGCCTTGGAGGTAGAATGAACGTTATTATGAGCCATAATAACAATATGGGAAAAGAAATGGCTTCTCCACAAAAGGGTAAGTTAGTCCAACGTGGCTGGAACTTACTGGGACAGACTGCAAATTACAAGTCTAGGTCAGAGGAAGCTTGCAGAGCGTCTGGAATGACTTTAAGGAATTTGATACTCTGAGGTCACTGAAGCCATCAAAAGATTTGAGCAGGCAACCAACGTGGATATGTGCTTTGAGGTTTGGGGTTTGGCTAAGCCCGGGGCACTATCATATGCCTCAGAGGTGCAAAGATGAGTAAACACAGTCTTTATCTTTTTTTTTTTTTTTAATATATTTTATTGATTTTTTTACAGAGAGGAAGGGAGAGGGAGAGTCAGAAACATCGATGAGAGAGAGAGACATCGATCAGCTGCCTCCTGCACGCCCCCTACTGGGGATGTGCCCGCAACCAGGATACATGCCCTTGACCGGAATCGAACCTGGGACCCTTCGGTCCGCAGGCTGACGCTCTGTCCACTGAGCCAAACCAGTTTCGGCAAGTCTTTGTCTTTGAGACGCTCCGTCTATAAGGAAAGACAAATAGCCATTCCTAGTGCCCAGTGTGAGTACCGTCAGAGAAAAAAAAATGATGGTCACCTTTACCTGAGTGTGCAGTCATGTCGGCTTTAGAACAAAGCAGACTGACCTGTGTTAGACTGCGCGTTACACTCCCGCCGGTGATTGAATGAGCAGCCGTTCCCTTCGGCCATTGCCACCGTGTCGCTGGGCATGGTGCCGAGTAAACCTTGTCCGTTAGAGGATTTGAAACACAGCCATGTTTGTCCTGGTACCTGCTTCCGACGAGAGAGAACTGACCTCACCTCCATGCAAAGTAAGGTTCTGTGATGATGTTGAAGGATTACAGTCAGTCAATGCCACTGTCACAATGGAGCGCTTTTTCTCTCGTATCGAACAGGTGGAGGTTTTTGATCTGCTTTTTGTCACCAACGAGAGCATTTCTCGGAAGACCTACGTCGTGCACTGTCAAGATTGCGCACGCAAAACGAGCAGAAACCTGGACAACTTCGTGGTGCTAGAACAGTACAAGATGGAGGACCTGATGCAAGTCTACGACCAATTCACATTAGTAAGTGAACCCGCAGGGGCGCGGAGCTAGCTGGATGGGGCGCTGCGTGGTTCTGCCACCGGAGAGGTCGGGGATACTCGCGCTTTCTCTCGGCTCCTTCGATCTTGCACGGTGTCCCCGCTTCCACTTCCAAGTACTTACTCCTGTGAAGTCAGCATGTTTTATTTTCACTTTTCTTCCCGCCGACACCACCTAAAGCAGTGGTTCTCCACCTTCCTCAGGCCGCGACCCTTGCATCCAGTTCCTCATGTGGCGGTGACCCCCAACCATGAAATGTTGCTGCTGTGATGCATCGTGATGTAAATATCTGCATTTTCCGAGGGTCTCAGGCGACCCCTGTGAAAGGGTGGTTCGACCCCCAAAGGGGTCGCGACCCACAGGTTGAGAACCGCTGACCTAAAGCATGCCACAGTAATTGTGTTTTTACATCTTTGCGCGCCTTTTGACCACCATCACATGGTCCTCTCAATTCATAAGATTGTTTTGTACACCCAGGTTGTTAGTGTCAACAAAATGAATGTGTGAATGTGCTTTTAAATATACTTCTGCTTTTAGAGCTAATTGCATTTATTTAAAACTTTGTTCTTGCCAGAAGCATTAACTTCATGAGAATATTTGTTCATTCTCACCCAAGGATTTCCCCTCTGGAACTTACCGGGAGGTGCAAAGATGAATAAACATAGTCTTTATCTTTGAGAAGCTCAGTCTATAGGGAAAGACAAATATCCATTTGCCCTCGGGCGAGGAGTATTAGAGAGGGGGGAGGAAGGGAGGAAAAATCAGTGTGCTACACCACCCGTTGCTTCCCACACATGCCCTAATCGAGGCTGGGGATTTGGCAACCCAAGTATGTGTCCTTAACTGGGAATCGAACCCGAGACCCTTTGGTGCTTGGGCCAACACTCTAACCACTGGGCAACACCGGCCAGGGCAACCTGATGGGGAATAGTTGATGGAGCGTAACTTCCTGCTCTGTTATACAACCTCATGGGATTCAAAGTTTACTTATAAATTGTACACAATTTTTAACTTTTAAACGGCGGATGTTCGGGACAAAGCATTAAAGTCTAGCACATCACTAGTTTGATGAATAGGAAAATAACTTAAGAGTTGGTTTCCTCCAATACATTTCTCTTACAAATGCGATTAGAAACTGAATGTTTTTGAAATTTAACTCCTGATATTTTCATTTGAATGGTCTTTAAGATGGCTGGAAGAAGAAAATTATCTGGAGTATGTTACACAAAATCTAGTTGCTAGGTTCTGGAGCCAGTTACTAATGAAATTAGAATTGGTTTGTTAAATTATTTTCTACAATCCCCCTCCCCCCCCTTTTTTTTTAAGCAATCAAAAAAAAAACGTTCTTAATTTTTAACGTTCTTGAGTTTCTGACTGTTTGGTGGAGCGGGACAGAAAAGTGCCGGCACGCTGGCAGGGTAATGGTCTCAGGCTCTGAAGAAAACGGTCCGGGGGGGGGGTCCGGAAGGGAGGCTGCCCTTTGTCTTCCAAAGTAACACCCCTCACTTCTGTTTGTAGGCTCCTCCGTTGCCATCCTCCTCATCTTGATATTGTCCCGTGGACACTCAACGACACCTTCTCTGCTCTTCAGGAAGTCACCGGCTCTGCACCACCGGCTTCTAGAGCTGTCCGTAAGGCTGCTGGCTGAAACTGTCTATGCAACCTTCCAGGCGAGAGGGCACCCCCTGGCTGAGGAGGGCGCGCCCCTGCTCCAGGACTCCCGGCGCCGACCAGCTGTACTTCAGAAAGAATAATAATGTCCACGTTTTGTATATATCTGACAAAACTGGCACCACCAGACAGACTACTGACTTGAAGACCACCTTTTATACTTCTCTACTTCTGGGCTGATGAACGTGTTTCATCCCTCCCTCCCCCCTTTCAGAATTTTCCTGGGAAAACAATACTAGCCTAGCTGGTAATTTCTTTGTAAGGTAGTTAGCGATTTTAAGGCTTTCTTTGGTCAACTTTTTTTAATGTGAAAAGTTAGGTAAGGAACTTTTTTACTGCTTTTATGTTTTTCTGTCTTGTTTTGAAACCATGGCGGTTATTTACACTTTGGGTTCCTAAATGAAATGTTTAAAAATTAACAGCCAAGTCACAAAGATAATGGATTGCACATAGACTAAGGAATAAACTTCAGATTTGTGATTTTTGTTTCTAATCTTGATGTAAATTTACACTATTTATAAATACATATTTATTGCTTGAAAATATTTGTGAATGGAATGCTGTTATTTTTTCCAGATTTACCTGCCATTGAAATTTTAAGGAGTTCTGTAATTTCAAACACTACTCCTATTACATTTTCTATGTGTAAATAAAGCTGCTTAGCATTGTACAGAAACTTTTATTAAAATTGTTTAATGTTTAAAGAGTTTTCTATTGTTTGAGTTTTAAAAAGATTTTATGTACAGTGCCCAGTTTTTGTTCATTTTTCAAATCTGATTATATATATTTTATATATACTTATGTATGTATATATAATATATATAGAAATCTGGATATCTATGTATAAAGATTTAGAACTTAAAATTTTCTCATTTTAAGTTTCACATCTATGGTAGATTTTTGAGGTGTCTACTGTAAAGTATTGCTTACAAAAGTATGATTATTTTTAAAGAAATATATATGGTATGTATCTTCAAGACCTAACATGTCAGACTGGTTTATTGTTAAGTTGCAATTCCTGCAGTGACAGACCAATAAACACTTGCTGCCAAAATGTAGTATAAATAGTAGAAAACAAATAGTGACTGAACCTAAGGTTTTACAGGGAATGTTATATGGGCTTGACAAATCCTGTACACCATTTAGTAGCTTTTTATATGGAAAAATATTCAGATAAAGGATTCTATTTTAGAATGCAAATAAATTAAGAGACTTATTTTTTAATGTTAGGCAACTCTGAAATCTCATGCTTTCCTGCTTGCATGACACGATGGGGGCAGGGGGGCGTAGTCTGCAAATTCCATGTCACCAGTAATATAGCGAGCTATATGAGCATTCACAGGTCACTCTGAGTAATAATAGTGTTTTCTTTGAAAGTAATGGTCCCTCGCATTTGGCACATACTCTCATTTTATGACTCCGTCCTTTCTAACTTTCTAAGAGTTTTCCAGGAAGCTACAGTGAAGAAGCATAGAGCATGCTTATAAATGAAGTGCTATGTGTGACAAGACAATTTATAATCCTCTCTGGTGAAATACTGTGCTGATTGCATTAATCGAGTACTTTTTCCCTACGCTTAAGGAGCAAGAGTGCTTGTCTTAAGTGCTTCAGGATGCTTAGCCAGTAATATTTCTAAATGAACTCAGGGCAGATAAAATAAAAATTGCAAGTTAACTACCCACAAACAAAGGGAAGGCAGAAGCTATACCTAAATGTTTCTTAGCCGTTCTAGTTTATCTTACACTATCTTATTTTCTGTTTTTTCTTTTTTCTTTTTTTTTTTTTTTGTTTGTTTGTTTTTGGTTTAGAGAGGACGGAAGAGGGGGAGAGAGAGAGAAACATCAATGATGAGAGAGAATCATGGATCAGCTGCCCCCTGCACGCCCCCTACTGGAGATCAAGCCCTCAATCCAGGCATGTGCCCTTGACTGGAATAGAACCTGGGACCCTTCAGTCTGCAGGCCAGTACGCTGTCCACTGAGCCAAACCAGCTAGGGCTCTGTGGTTTTATTCAGATAGTTTATTACCAAGATTACTCTTAAGTTGTGTGACATTTAGGAGTAATTTAGTGGTGTTTCACCAATAACTGTTTGAAAGTTGTATGTCAAGAATACTGACTCGGCTTAGTCTGGGACAGAAAGGATAGGTAGTTATCAGATGCCTGAACATTACTTCGAAGTGTAACTAGATGAACAAAGTCATGCAGAACTGCTTTTCATCAATTTAATATCTTTTATAATGTGCGCTTTCCAGGTTTCAGAAGAAATAGAATTTTTTTTTTTTTTTTTTACTGTTCCTATAGGGAAATACCATTAAAGCAAACCCCACCCTGATCCCTTAATAATAAAATGGGTTTCACCATAACACGCATTGTTTAGGCAAAGAAGCTAACGACACACTATGAAAAAGGGAGAAGCGTTGATCCAGAAAGTGGGAACGAAATCCTCTATTTCCCTCATTGTCACCAGTTACATAGGAAATCTTACACCATCAGTAGAGCAGTTCGAGTTGCTTCACCTATTTCGATTAAATTAATGAAAAACGTGGCTTCTGCATTTTGAAATAAAAGCTAGGTCACTTTTTCAAAGTAGTAAATTGACAGGACTTTATCCTAGTAATTAGCTGCAATTTAACAACGTAATATGAATTTAACTTAAATGAAGTACCTGCTATTAAATCTTTAAACCTTTATCATGTCTGTTCTCTACTTGTCAGTATATTTATTTAGCATCTCCTAAAAGTTTAGGACCTAAACAAATCTGAATAAGGTGCCATCCCTGCCCTCTACTCCTCATGCACAGGGATGTGGGAGATTTAGGTATTGCGTTGGGCAAAACCTAGGTAATAAAGGCTACTCGTATCGGCGCTTACATGTCAGCGGGCTTTCCTTTAACATCAATGATTGCATGTTCCAGAGCAGGAGGATTTGGGAACTTTCACTAAGGAGTTGGGAAGGCCCCGATATTAGGAAAGCCGGCCACGAGAGAGGAACCATCACGAGCCTTATGCAAAAGAACGAGGTTGAACTTGGAATAGTCTTCCTGCTCGCTTTAACGCGCTCTCATTTCTCCTGGACGTTGCTGCCAGAAGGACATTTCTTTTTTAAAATGTTCTATAAAAATGGATTTGAACCAAAGAGAGGCTGCACCTGGAAGCAAGACCTCGCCAGACATACAGGTGCTTCTGGAGGGATGCTTCTAAAGCTTAGAAATTCAAGGGAGAGGTGACCTGGGCTTGAACTTGGGATGTTGGGAGGATGGAACTAACAGGTTTGGGAGACAAAAGGGAAAGTCCCCAGAACCCAGTAGCTGTCTTCCGGTGAGTGGAGGTGCTTCTGACTAGAGATGCAGAAAAATAGTCCCAGAAGCAGAAGGTCATGGGTTGCTCGGAGAGCAGCCAGTGGTGGAAATCAGGAATGGGAACCATGTACAGGGGTACCTCGAGATACGAGTTTAATTCGTTCCATAACCTTGAGGCGTGGGAAACTATGAGAGGCTCGAGTCGAGGTAAACTGGTAGGTCGTGTGCAGCCGGCCGATCCGCGCGATGACTCCTATCTCAAATGTTGCTCGTATTTCAAAGCAAAAATCACTCGCTCGACGGCTCGTATCTCAAAAATCTCATATGTTAGGGCACTCGTATCTCGAGGTACCACTGTACCAGCTCTCGCGGAGGTGGTGCTTAGAGCCACGGGAGAGGAGCTCATACCAGGGCCTGGTGAGGACAGGTGATGCCAGCCTGTAAGGAGAGAGGGAAGGAGGAGACATCTACAAGAAACCCGCTTGGGCGATGGTACCTAACCTTGAGCTTTTGGAAAACAGGCACATCACGTGGCAAACGTGAGGGTGAGGGGTTCCTTGGACTTGGCACAAGGTTCTTGGTGGCATTTCTTTGCTGGGCGCCTTCAGGGGAGCAGCCACCTGACTGCCATGGCTGGGAAAGTTCCATTTGAGAGGAAGTGGGGGTCACTGTCTTTCAGGAGCCCTGGATGTGAGATTAGGTTGCTTTGGGGAAGAGCGAACAGATCTCCAACTTTAAACTGTTTCCATCACTGTCCTGGAGTGCGTTACACAGTAAAAGTCTTGTATATGTGCCTCGAAGGAGCCCACTGATCTGTTTTTGAAAGGAAAACATACTTCTTTTTTAATTTTTTTATTGTTTAAAGTATTACATATGGTAGTACATATATCCCCATTGACCTTTCCCCAGCCTTCCCCTCCCTTTTCACATGCCCTCCTCCCTCCCCCTCAGGATCTTGTGTCCATTGGTTGTGCTTATATGCATGCATACAAGTCCTTTGGTTGATCTCTTGGAAAACACACTTTTTAGTCGAACAGGGAAATGAGGTTGGAACTTTTTAAAAATATATTATTGATTTCAGAGAGGGAGAGAGAAACATCAATGAGGAGAGAGAACCATTGATCAGTTGCCTCCTGCGCACCCCACACTGGGGACCGAGCCCACAACCTGGGCATGCACCCTGACGGGAATTGAACCGTGACCTCCCTGTTCATAGGTCGATGCTCAACCACTGAGCCATGCCAGCCGGGCTGAGGGCGGAACTTTTTAGTGTGGACAACAGATATCTACCATTTGTATATAAGTATACGCATTCTTTTTAGTCCTGACAATGACCCTTTGAAGTACTGTTTCTCCCCATCTTACAGAGGGTAAATTGAGGCAAAGAGAGATCACATAACTTGCCCAAGGCTTGCAGTTACGAAGTGTTGAAGCTAAAATTCTCACTGGTGATCCAACTTCAGGGCAAGTCCTAGTCCACCTCCCTCTGCAGAGAAATACGAGTTGAGGGCTTACTCAGCAGTTTTATTTGAATGACCCTTTTCATTTGAGGTATTTTTTTTTAAGAGAAAGATATCTTTAGATTTGAGAACCTATAATTAGGTCGGTCATATCCTTTAGAGTCCAAACCAGAACCTCTTTGAGATCAAAAGAGGAAACTAGTAATAATTGGAAATGCCAACAACAACAACAACAAAAAGCAGGCTCTCCTGGGCAAGCCGGGTATGGCATAGCACTTAAGCTGGTCTTCCAAAACAGCCTTGTGAGGCCGTGTTTACCTCCTCGCAACATCCTCCTCCCAGATAGTTAAATCCTAACCATGCGTGTGTGGAAGAGTCTGATGACTTCAAATAGATTAACGGTATGATCGACACCAAGCAGTACTCTGAGCCACAGCTACTTCCCAAAATGCTCAGATACAACAGCTCTTCAATTAACGAGGAGAAAAGTGGAGACAGCAGACAGATTGTGTAAACTTAATAGTAAATGGTAGGCAAGCATTGACTTGAGCTCTCCGCTTCGTGGCATTTGGCAGAGTGGAACTGCATGAGAAAGTTATCTTTAGAAAACTTGATACATGTGATCTAAGGGTCATTATCTTTCATTAAATGTGCTGGAATGCAGCCCTGGCCAGTTTGGCCCAGTGGATAGAGGGTTAGCCTGTGGACTAAATTGTTCCAGGTTCAATTTTGGTCAAGGGCACATGCCTGGGTTGTGGTCTCGATCCCCAGTAGGGGGCGTGCAGGAGGCAGCTGATCCATGATTTTCATCATTGATGTTTCTCTCTCCCTCTCCCTCTCCCTCTCCCTCTCCCTCTCTGAAATCAATAAAAATATATATATTTAAAAAAAGGATTCTCTGTTTACCGAATGGAAACCAGTGATGGGGAAAATGAGACATTGTCGGGGGCTAACAATCTGAATCTAGCCACTGCCCCTTTAATTGCCTGGTTCTGCAAGACCTGTTGATAAACCTTCCCCAGATGGAGTTATCAGTGCTGGTGCCAGGCCAGGCCTTTGGTTGAGGTCTCAAAGCCCCAGCACAGCCCTAACCGGTGTGGCTCAGTGGATAGAGCGTCGGCCTGCAGACTGAAGGGTCCCAAGTTCGATTCCGGTCAAGGGCATGTACCTTGGTTGTGGACACATCCCCGTGGGGGGTGTGCAGGAGGCAGCTGATCGATGTCTCTCTCTCATCGATGTTTCTAGCTCTCTGTCCCTCTCCCTTCCTCTCTGTGAAAAATCAATAAAATGTTTTCTTTTGTTTTGTTTTTTTAAAAAAAGCCCCAGCACATAGGGCTCTTTAAGAACTTGCAAAGGGAGCTAGAAACACCCTTATTTGGGAGACAAAGAACTGGAAAAATTATAACTAGGGAAAGCTTCCTCCATGTTTTGCCCAGAAATTTGAAAGACATTTCTCTGTGGACCCGTGTGTAGGAATAATAAGAATAAAGGGTAACTCCATTTCTCTGAGCGTTGCTTGGTTTTTCTCTGGTCTTCTGTAACACCAGTACCCCAGCCTAGGACCCACAAGATTTTCTGGTTAAAGGTACTGAAAACTTTGAGGAGGGGCAGCAGGGTCAAAATAGATCTAGAGACATAGAACCCTGAAACAGACGGAGGAATCTCAGAGGGAATGGAGGGAGAGGCAGGATGGGAAGAATTCAATCAAAGAACTTAGATGGGTACAATAGGGTCATAAAGGCCTGGGGCAGGGGGGGATCCAGGAGGAGGGGCCAATGGGGGAAAAGACATCTGCCATACTTTCAACAGTAAAGCTGGAATCTGCATGGAACAGATCACTACACCTCAGAGGAAAGGCAGGGGAGGATGGGGGGGGGTGGTGAGAGATCAACCCAAGGACTTGTATGCATGCTTATAAGCATGACCCCAGGACACAGACAGTATAGGGGTGAGGGTGAGGGGAGAGGTCAATGGGGCGGGAGGGGGGAAATAAACATATGTAATACTATGAATAAATTTTAAAAATAAAAATGACAATAAAGAGAATGTTTAAAAGAATGTATGAGATACTGATATATCAAAGATTCCATAGAAAAGAAAAACTAGAAAGTACCAAAGATTTAAGAATACAACTGCTGTAAACAAACATAGTTTTTCAATATTGATCAGCCTTCCAATGGTCCTATCACAGATCATGTAAAATCAGGTGAGGCTTCGAGGCCATGAATTAGAATTCCTCTTGAAACCGTCTGCATCTCTCCTTCATCTCTCCTTCACATCAAGTCCTAGGAGTGCGTGAAGAGCTGGGTGTCAGCAGCAGGTGATGGGGTAGATGACATTGTAGGCCATGTGACGCTAGCACTCGGAAACCTGCATTCGAGGCTTGCTTCAGTCTAAAAATGGCAGTTCCATGTTCAGTGTTTTGAGGAAACACCATCCTGTTCTCCACAGCGGCTGCTCCAGTCTGCATTCCCACCAGCAGGGCACGGGGGTTCCTTTTTCTCCGCATCCTCGCCAGCACTTGTCATTTGTTGATTTGTTGATGATTGCCATTCTGACAATGGCAATGAGGTGTGTGTGTGTGTGTGTGTGTGTGTGTGTGTGTGTGCGTGTCTGTATGTGCCTGTGTCTGTGTGTGTGTGTCTGTGTGTGTATCTCTGTGTGTGTATCTCTGTCTCTGTGTGTGTCTGTATATGTGTGTGTATCTGTGTCTGTGTCTATGTATGTCTGTATGTGTGTGT